>JAPYYJ010003843.1:0-11080 GCA_028533885.1 Nasua narica
TTCCAGTCTGGGGCTGAAGGCTGAGAACGAGGAGCACGGAGGGCAGGTGTCCCAGCTCAAACGGTCAGGCAGAGAGAGGGAAAGAACAAGTGCATCCCCCCTTACTCCATTTTTTGGGTTGGGACTTGGTTGCAGCTGGTGGGGGTCGGCTGGGTGGCCTTGACTCGTGCTCAGGCTTCTCTCTACAGTTGGGTTCAGCTCTATTCTGCCTGTGTCTATTCCGGGGGCCTGGGCCAAAGGAGTAGCTCTCCCCACGATGATGATGGAGAGGAGAGGGCGGGTGGAGACACCTCTCTAGAGGTCTAGGCTGAAACTGACACAGGGTTCTTTTACTACGTTTCATTGACCAAAGCCGGTCATGTGACCCAATGTCAGGGTGTATTAACCATGTCTTTTAGTGTCTGTACTGTGATCTTCTGACATCTGGGGCCTTGCTGACCTGGGAGGGGCAGCCCTGATGCCCCTCAGCCTGCGGCAATTATTCAGACCTGCCAATCCCCAACCTGTTTACCTTGCCTCACCTGTTTCTCCCCAGGGACGTCACAAGAGAGGCGCCTGACCTGCCTACACCCTCCATCCCTCTGCTTCCTGGCTGACCCTGGTGCCTCCCTGTTAGGCCCTCCTTGGCAGGTGTGCCCTCTCTTCCTGGAATCTTCAAGTAATAAACCATCTTGTCAATGGGAATCATCTTCTGATCTATTGGCCTTCCTATACATTAAGCTTTTTAAGTTTATTTTATTTGAGAGAGAGAGAGAGAGAGGAGCAGAGGGAGAGGGAGGAGCAGACTCCCCTCTGACCAGGGAATCTGACGCAGGGCTCGATCCCAGGATCCTGAGATCATGACCTGAGCTGAAGGCAGACTTTTAACCGACTGAGCCACCCAGGCGCCCCTAAGCTTCCTGTTAATACGATATATTTGAAAACACAAGGGGCAGGGCGTCTGCCTCTAGTGAGTGACAACAAAGCCCGTGACGCAGGGTGTGGTCCGGAGGGGGGATGAGGGGCGTGGGGGGGGAGGGACGAAGAAGTGGGACCAACAATTCCACCCAGGGCACCGGTCACTAGTTCTCTTTCCCTCGCTGGACAGGAACCAGGAGAATCCGCTGTGTTTTCCAAAGCTTAGCCTGATGCCCAGGACACAAGCGCCCTACAGACTGAACACCAAGCAAATCAATTAATAATAGGAAGGCCGACCGTCTGGGTGCCCTCAGAGACCCCAATCAGGTGCCGTAGCTTCGCAGACAGCTGAGAAAATTGGCTTGGTCCCCCAGCTGGGTGTTTTGACCCAGATATGGGAAGAGAGGAAAGGGTATGTTTTCCTGCATCGCTTCCGCTCCCTCTCATCTTCTGTCTGCACTTGACCGTGACGTCCCGGGGTGACTGAATGTCACTTGTCTGGCGTGCTGTGCGAGGGCATTCTGAGCAGCTCTATTTTGGGGTGTTGGCAGCATTGCCTCCCCGCCCCTCAACTCCCTCCACTCAATCTGTTCTCACAGGGGGCAGAGAAGTTTCTACCCGTTGTCGTCGCCAGTGTTGTCTGGGGGCCCCTGTGTTGTCTTACAGATGCCTCCGCGGGGACGTCCTGGGTTTCTTCCTTTTTTTTTTTTTTTCTCGCCAGCTTCCAAAGATTCGAACAGCCCACGTTCTGAGATTCACATCTACGCCGAGGTTCTCTGACTCCAAAGCGGCTTATGCAAATCTTGAAGGAGTTCTTGCTTTCAGAGGAGGAGGGCGACTTTGTTCTAGAGCACATAACTGTCGTGGAAAGGATGCTTGAGGCTTGCGGGAAGAGAGGAAACATGGGGACCACCCCGTGGCTCGTGCGGCGATAACCAAATACTTCCTAGGAGTCTCTGATTTTCTTCTATCCCCTTTATTAGGCTCTAACGAGGGGGACATTTTGCTAGCCAGATACTACACCTGAAATAATCAAAATTTAGGGGATAGACCAGGTGACTTCTTTTTCTCGCATTTTACCTTAAACGCGTTCAGACCTATTAGGAAGATGACAAGACCAGTACAACAAACACCCACAAAACCTTCCCCTAGACGCCCCAGTTGTTACTGTCTCTCACGCTGGGGTCATCTGTCTGTGTCTCTGGCCATCTCGCTGTCTCTCTGTCTCTTCTGTCTCTCTTTCTCTATACACACACACACGTATGCATGTCCATATGCACATACGTATTACTGCTACGACTCATTATTATTATAACGGTTATTATTTTCCTGGGCTCTTTGAGAGTCATAGACACCTTGACTCTGGCTTCCCAAATACTCTTACCACGTATCTCCTAAGGAAAAGGACAAGCTTCTACGTGACTACAATTACGTATAAGTATCAACTTCAGGAAATTTAAGATTAAAAAAAGATTTATTTATTCATTTCAGAGAGAGAGAGAGAGAGCAGGAGGAGGGGTGGAGGGAGAGGATGAGAGAGCATCTCAAGGAGACTCCCCGCTGACCAGAGAGCCCGATGCGGGGTTCGATCCCAGAACCCTGCGATCATGACCTGAGCAAAAGGCAGACGCTTAACTGACTGAGCCACCCAGGCGCCCTGGGAGATTTTTTAAAAACTTAAAGTCCACGATGTCTATGCAGGTATGAATCCAAAGAGTCCTATCTGGGAAGTTTACTGGGATGGGGGTTTGGTAACGTGCGAGGGACATTTAATTCAGTTATTCTCAACCTGGGGTGGGCTTTGCCCCCTGGGGACATCAGGCAAAGTCTGGAGACATTTTTAAATGTCAGGAATGAGGGCAGGGGGGAGGTACTGGCATCTAGTGAGTGGAAGCCAGGGATGCTGGGAACGTCCTACAATGCGTGGGCTGCTGCAGAGAATGATCTGGAACCCCTCTGTGTCGAGGCTGAGAAACCCTGCTCTCTGATTACATGAAACCTGCAGAGCTGTCGTGCCCCCAGGAAGGCCCAGGTGTGAACACTATTCCGTGAGATTCCGATTTAGTAAAAATACAGGAGGTTGGAGAATGAGGCCTGTGTGGTCCGTAGAAGGAGAGAATTCTAGAGGACAGAGGAATGGGGTTCCAGCTCAAGCAGGATACAGGAGAGAAGAAAAAAGAAGTCAAAACCTATTCAAAAGTGAAAGAGCCAACTTCGAGGTATTCCAAAGTTAGATATTCCAAAGCAGGTCTTTAATTCATTGGTTTATTCATTCCTTCAACTAATGTGAGCCTACCACGGGCCAGGTATTTTCTAGGGGCCTGAGATACGGGGATGCATAAAGCTCCTAACTCTGGGGCTTCAATTTGAGTGAGGCGAGGGATGGACAATAAATACGAAAAATAAGTATACGTATGTTAAAGAGGTGGTGAGTGCGGGAAAAAGGGAAAAAGAATGGGGAAAAGAATCTGGAACTGGGTAAAGGGATCAGGGTGTGTTGGGGGGGGGTATGTTGCAGCTTGGGTAGTCAGGGTGGACTTTACTAAGAATGTGAAAACTGAGTAAACTTGATGCACGTGAGGGAGGAAGCTGGGAGGAAGAGCTTCCTAGGTAGTAGGGACAGTAAGTGCAAAGGCCCTGAGGCAGGACCGTGCCACCATGGCTAGATGGGATGAGCCTGGAGAGAAGGAGATGAGGGCAGATTGGTGACAGGAGGAAATAGTGCCAGAGCTTGTGAACCATGAGAATGACTTTAGACTTTATCCCAAGTGACGTGGGAGCCATGAAAAATCTGAGCAGGGGAGGGATGTGTCCTGACTCAGGCGTTCACCAGCATCCTCTGGCTGCAGCAGGAGGAGCGGACTAGGGGCCAAGGGTGGAAGCCAGGAGACCTGAGCCATGTACCAGCCCAGGGGGATATGATGGAAGCTCAGACCATGACGTCAGCATTTGTTTGGATTATTTTAGATCACCGCCGTTCACATTTTACAGTTTAGTACGATAGCTGCATTTTTATGCACCACAAATTTATTGGAATCCTTTTGGGCAAATGAAATCATGTATGCAGAGAAAATCAGGCTGCTAAAAGGAAGTCCAATGTTGCTAAATTTAATACATGTACAGCTTTAGGACTGTGTCTGAGCTGTTATTATAATTATTTTTCTTCGGCAAAAGTTTTTTTTTCTTCCTTATCCTGCCCCAGGCACTTAGGCATTTACATGAAATGTTTGCGTGACAACTTCTGCTATTCTAATTTGATGAATGTGACCTTTCAAACTGAGGACACCAGAGCAGACAGGAGAGAAAAAACTCGAAGTAAATTTGGATATAATCAGTTATGCGCACGGAACCATTCCCGTGCTAAGGACAGACCAAACATAAGCAAACAGGCCATTTGTTAATTTCAATGAGTTTGTTGGCAGGAAGAGGCATGAGGGTGTTGCCAAAATCTCTGCCAAGTTTAAATTTAGGACAGCAGGTTCCTTAGGAGTGGAGAAGTTTTTAGAATCCTTGCTCCCGTTCACACTATAACCTTTTCGTGATCTTCAGGTATCTGCTACATGACGGGAAATTATTCCCAAATTCCCCTTCTGCTCTCCTTTCCCAAATTATCCAGACAGAAATTACAAGCAAGGGATTTTGTTTTGATGAGAGAATGGATTGCTGAGACTTTTCCATCCAGCCTTCCAAATGGGGGAACTGAGGCCCCAAATGGTAGAGTGACTTACATGCATCACTCCTAGGAGGGGCTCTTGGCTACATCCCCCTTTAAAGAGATCCCTTGCTGGTCACTGTGTAATAAATGATTTTTCCTCTCTCATGAAAACAAATGGGATCAGCAAACCGTTGCCCACTCATCTTGGTTCTTCACTAAGTTCTGTGAAGTTTTCTTTTTTGCAAAATGAATTATATAAATTGTAGCTGCAGAAAATGAAATGTAACGTCTGTAAAATGTCCCCAAGAATTCTTACTTTTTTTTTTTTTAAAGATTTTATTTATTTATTTGACAGAGAGAGACTACGAGTAGGCAGAGAGGCAGGCAGAGAGAGGGGGGAGCAGGCTCCCCGGAGAGCAGAGAGCCTGATGCGGGACTCGATCCCAGGACCCTGAGATCATGACCCGAGCTGAAAGCAGAGGCTTTAACCCATTGAGCCACCCAGGGGCCCCGAGAATTCTTCCTGTGTCCAGAAAGCAGGCTCACGACTCAGCATAAGGCTCCATTCAGTGGCAATAACAAACAAATTGGAAACTTTAGTGGCTTCCCCAGAATAAGTCTGCTTCTCATTTCTGGAAAGCTGGTTAGCAGGGCTCGCCTCCACGCAGTGACTCAGAGAGCCAGCCTTCCTCCCCTGTGCACCAGCCCCACCTCTCACCTGGCTCTCCTAGCCACCTGGGACAGGTGCATCTGCCCTTTGCTACTTCCGCCCCAGTCGTGATCATCTATTGGCTAGAACGAACCCCATGGGTCTGTCCCAACTGCAAGGGAGTCTGGGAAATGTAGGAGAACATAGGGGTGAGCACCAAACATGGCTTACTCTTTCTATTCCAGACAAGAGACCTGCCTTTTAGTACCTTGAATATGGCAGGAGAATGGTGTTTGGATATCTCCAGGATAATGAAAGGGGTCAGAACACTTTCCCTTTTTGAAAAGCAGACATCTAAAGATGTCATTGCTCTTAACTGTCCATAGTAGGCAAACCCTGCGTCTCTCACAAGACCAAGTCAATCACATTTGTTTGAGGCCCGAGTTCTGCTCAGATATTTGAAACCCCAGATTCGAGCAGAAGGTGGACACAGTGAGGGGAGGGCAGCGCAGTCGGGACAGGCTAAATTTCAGGGGCTTTAAAACAACAAAGGTTTGTTTCTCTCCTTTACTACTCCTTCAGGTTATCTGCAGCCGAGTAAGGAATTGTCCTCAAACTTGGGGGCTTAGAGCAATTGGGACTGTTATTTCTCACAAGTCTGTGGTTAACCAGGCTCAGCCAGGCAAGGAAATTATGTGGAGTGAGAAAAGCCAACCACAGAGGGGTAGCTATGACGTGACTCCATTTATGTAACATTTGCGATGTAATTACGGAGATGGAGGACTGGTTAGTGACTTGAAAGTAGCAAGACAGAGTCTTGTAGTGATGGTACAGTTAAGTTTCTTAGTTGTGCTGGTGGTTACACAAGGCGGTGCATGACAAAATCGCATAGAGCCACCCACACCCCAAACACACACGAGACACGGGCACGCACACATTCATGAGTGCCTATGTAACCGATGAGATCTGAATACGCTCTGCCAATTGTCGAATGATACCGGTGATGTCAATTTCTGGTTTGACGCTGTATTATAATTCCACAAGGTGTTACCTTGTGGTAGGGAGAGGGTGGGCGAAGGGTGCACGGAGCCTCCCTGTCCATTTCTTTGCAACTTCCCGGGCCTCTGTGATTATTTCACAATCAAAAGGTTAAAAACATAGGCAGTGGGTTTCTAGAGCTTGTCCTTTGCTGCAAGGATTTAATCCCAAGAGCCACATCTTCACCACCAGCACCACAAAAACAAACAGAGCACGCTGAAGAATGCGGCAGACTGGAGTGCAGTGACCGGAAGAAAGTTTGTCTGAAAGAAAGTTGCAATGTTAGTGTAATGGGATCGTGGATGTTTTTCTTTTTACATTTTTTTCTTCTCCTTTTGTCCCCCCTCCCCCCCCCACTTGAGTTCCTCCAAACGCAGATTCCAAGACAAGGATTGGATCAAGTAGCGTACTTGGGGTGAAGGAGAGAAGACAATGAAGGGTGTATGTCAAGGAATTCCCTGTGGAACAAGTGAAGCTTCATCCTGCTGGGGACCTCCGGGAGCCAGCATAGGGCACATGCCTCAGAGCTGTCCCCACTGACCTGCGAGAGAGCTGGGGTATTTACCCACCGGCTCCATCGGTTACTGCTGGAGAGCTCCTTCCCTGGGGAATTAATTCCGCGGCTTGTGTGTGGCAAAGCAGGATTCAGCGGCAAATAGAAGGCCCCAGTTTGGGCAGTTGGAAGACAGGATGGTCTTCACTGAGGGATAAGGACAGGGGCATGGGATAGAATCTCTGTGCGAGAGATAAAAACCAGAAGGAAAATGCAGCATGCTTAGTATGCAGAGACTGCTTGCTTACTACATCCTCGGTAGCTGTCCTTTACTCTTTGTTCCAGCAGAAACGCCCTCCCCCCACGCAGGCATTTGTTGAGGATGACAAGGTGCTCTGCTAAAAAGAAAACAAGAACCAAAACCTAAGATCTACATTTCCTAACCTTTAATGCATATAGCAATGACCCAACGAAATATAAGCAGAAGTTATTATTTTTTTTTAAAGATTTTATTTATTTGAGAGAGAAAGCACGAGAAGTGGAGGGTCAGAGGAAGAAGTAGACCCCCTTCTGAGCAGGGTGCCCCAATGAGGGACTTGATCCCGGGACTCCAGGATCATGACCTGAGCCGAAGGCAGTCGCTTAATCAACTGAGCCACCCAGGTGCCCTAAGTGGAAGTTATTGAGAGGACCTTCTAACAACCCTTTAATAGTGATGCCTCAGTTGGGAGATGTGCCCTAGCCCTTTCCCTCTTAATAGTGCCAGAACATGGATGTGATAGCTGGAACTGTAGCATCCATTTTGTGGTTATGAGACCCATCCTTGAGGACAGAAGCCCAGGATGAGAGAGCAAAAAGGTAAAAGACCCCTAGGTTCTCAATAACTATGGAGCTGCCTTACCAGCTCTGAGCTACCTACTGTTATAAACCTACATGAGAGAAAAGCATCCCCTCTCTTGTTTAGTCTCTGTTTTATTTGTGATTTCTGATCTATGCAGCAGAATAAAATTCTATTGGTAGACTTATTCACATACTGAAAGGGAAAATGACTACTACTAAAATACTTCCTCCTCCTTCCTTCTTCTCCTCCTCTTTCTTTGCTCAAATGAGGTCCGAAGGCTCTGTTCCTTCTTCTGTGAGAGCCTGGTGCTTATATCTGTCTTGCTGGGTTGTGGCTAGGATCAAGTGAGATAAACCTACCCGAAGCACATGGAACAGTGTCTGGTACCTAGAAAGGACCCCAGAAACTGTCATCCCTTACCATTCCAAAGTGGAATAAATCAACCAGAAATTACACTTCCTGGTAATGGGGTACTTTTTAGGGTGCTGTGCTCCATGTTTTGATTAATGCGTGGTTCAGCAGGCCTATCCCTGGGGAAATGATGTACCATTTTGCTTTTCAAAAATCCCTGGTATTTGGTTATTTTTCTTGTTATGTGCAACAGTCTGTTCATTTAATTGCCCTGACTGGAGCTGAAAGAAATTGCATTTAACATCTGTAAGCAAGGTTTTTTATGACACTGGCTTTTGACTAACAGAGTGCAATGGTACCTGAATTGTGACAAGTGGGAGTCCCTTCAATCTTGTTCATGTATTCTTTTGACAAATTTCTTTAGTTTTTGAAAGCCCCTTCCTTGCTTTTTGACACGAGTAGATAGTTTAAGCTCTTCTTGTTTTTTCCAGGGCATGGAGGGTTTTTTTTTTTTTTTTTTTTTTTTTTTTGTTGCTTCCTGCATTCCCAGTGCCCAGAACAGAGACCTGACACTGAATGAAGGAATGGATGAATGATTGCGTTTCACTCATTCCTCTGCTTCTTTCCTAATAGCTTTCTTTTAAAAGAGTTTTATTTATTTAAGTAATCCCTACATCCCACAAGGGGCTCGAACTCACGCCCTCAAGATCCAGAGGGGGATGCTCCTCCAATTGAGCCGCCAGGCATCCCCCCTAATAACTTTCAGTTTACATCATCTATCAAGTCAGAAATTGGAATTTGCATGTTATAGGGAGGCTCACAATCCTCTCTGAGGTGAGACCTCCCACTGACATCCCTTCGCTGTCTGGTCACAACTCCTGGATCTGTTAAAAATAGTTTGAGGCAGCCTCCACCGCTCCCAGCATCCTGGCTATTTTTAGGACAGAAGAGGGGGTGAAGGAAAAATGTGACCAAAAGTCACCTCCAGCGAGAAGTATCCCCTTTCATTGGCTCAGGACCAGGGACCTCGCCCGCTGCCCAGAGATGCCCACTCCTGTGAATGGCTCAGGTCTGAGAAGCAGATGGTCACAGGACACGGTTTCGCTCAATTCTGGATTCTGAATGCCATGCAGATTTCCTGCTCTGCTGAGTTTGCAAAAAACCACAGTGCCCCAGGGTCACATCAGAGAGGCCACTGAAATTCTCCTCAGGCTCTGAACTTTCCCTACCAACTGCTGAAGAACGGTAAATCTATAACTCAAGGAATATATGGATCAGCTCATTCATTCAGTTCATTGTCCCAGGCACCGTTCTAGGTTCTGGACTTCCCCAGGGACTGAAGCAGACCAACATTCCTGCCGTCGTGGGGCTGGCATCCCAGTCGGGGACTCCGACAATATCATAGGGAAGTAAGCTATACAGTCTGCCAGCTATCGATAACTGGTATGGAGAAAAACAGTGCAGGGAGGGTGTGTGGGTGGTCCCCGGGGAGGGGTTTTGGATGAACCACATTTCTGACACTCTGACACCGGGGGCCTCGCTGCGCCTGGAAAGGCTTCCGCTCGCAGTGTTAGCCAATTCCTAGAGTTAGTAAAGGGCTCCAATCCAGATTCCACATCCCAACTGTCTCTATTCCTGGCTCTTACGCTCTGGGCCGCTCTCCACCTGCCTCATTAACCACAGGACCAGAAAGCCGACAAGTGGGGATGGCTCTTATGCTCTAGAACCCACTGAAATTATTCAGACTAGTCAATTCTGAGCCTGCCGGTCCTGCCTCACCTGTTTCTGTCTGCAAGAACCACAATGAAGGCTCCCGCCCTACGTCTCTCTTTGCTCTCTCTGCCTCCTGACTGGCCACGGTGCTTCCCTTGTGGCCCTACCCAGCACCGCGTGCCCCCTCCTCGTGGGAACGGAGAATAACAAACTCTCTTTTCTGTGGCGGCCATCTCCTGACCTGTTGGCTTCACCATACCCAAAGGAGAACAAAACCCACATTTTAAAACTCAGGTTTGTGCGATTTTAGGTGGGGCAGCTTGGTATGGCCTCACTGACATTGAAGTGAGGAAGTAAGCCACGTGACTATCTGGGAAAGAACATTTCAGGCAGAGGGAGCCGCAAGTGCAAAGGCCCTGAGGCTGGGCCAGGCCTGGCACCATTCCACAAACCAGGCATGTTTGTGGACCGGTGAGGAGGCCAGTGTGGCTGCATCAGAGTGGACGAGGGGAGCAGTGGGAGGAGGGGATGGCAGGGATGTGAAGAGGCCGAGTGTGCAGGGCTTTGTGGTGCGTAGGGAGGGCTTTCCCTTTTGCTTTGAGGAGGTGGGAGCCATGGAGTGTTCTGAGCAGAGGAGGGACATGATCCGACGCAGGGGCTCAGAAGCGCCCTCTGGCGGCTGCAGCAAGAAGAGGCAAGGGTGGGAGGAGTGGTGCTGAGAGGGGAGACCAGAGAGGAGGTGGGGGTGGGGGGAGGGCGGATCAGGGTGGTAGCAGTTAAACAGGAACTATGGACATGCATCTGCGGGGTGCCTCTGAAACCCGGGGGCAAATATTTCTTTTCCTTTAATTTTTTTTTTTTAAGATTTTATTTATTTATTTGACAGAGAGAGAGATGACAAGTAGGCAGAGAGGCAGGCAGAGAGAGAGGGGGAAGCAGGCTCCCTGCTGAGCAGAGAGCCCGATGCGGGGCTCGATCCCAGGACCCTGAGATCATGACCTGAGCCGAAGGCAGAGGCTTTAACCCACTGAGCCATCCAGGCGCCCCATCCTTTAAATTTCTTAATGTTATTTTGAAAATTGTCTTTGGGAGAAAATAGATTAAATGCCGCATTGGGTTGGCAGGGTTTTCGTTTGCATGCAGCAGAAATGGATTCGGTGGGTCTTACATTTAAAGGATGGGTTATATAGAAATAATATCAGAGGTGCTCAGCATTGACCGGAAGCTGGAGAAACAGGCTTGGAGAAAGGAGAGAAACGGAAGGAGCTCTGGGAGTCTCATGGGCATTACGAGGGTCGTGGGTTGCTGCTGCTGATGGTGCATGGCTCTAACTCTCAGCAGGTACTCCTGGCTGCCTGTGTCCGCATCTGCTTGCCCAAGGGCCTTGCCTAAGGTCGCCAAAGGCTGGCCTGTGAATGAACGTCTACATCCCACTCCTGCCAC
>JAPYYJ010003844.1:0-11079 GCA_028533885.1 Nasua narica
AGGTCTCAGAGTTCATGGATATTTCCTTCTGCTAATTAAATTCAGAATGAACTTTTGAAGATTCAAAAATGTAGAAACATTTTTAACTAAGAATCGGGCCCTTTTTTCACACCCAAGTGGGCATGTCGCCATCGCCAAATGATGGTAATTAACCTCTAGTTGACATTTTTTGTGAAGCAAACTGGTATCTGTAGGACAATTTCCTAGTGAGAAAATGTCCACATAAACAAAACTGCATTATGCTCCAATCCCCATGGTGGCCCATCCCAGCAAAGTCCTAAAGAGAGAGGAATGATGGCAACCCCCGATCTCAGCCTTTCAGGGTAGAGGTCCCTGAGCAGCTGGGGCAGAATCTGGGAGCTCCATGAAAGGAGCACAGTAAGGATTTCAACCTCAGAGAAAGCCCTCTCTGGTTTTTCAACAAACTCTTGGCATCCAACCTAAGGATTCCAAAACACTAAGAAAGACAGGTGACTTTTCCTCGTCTCATTAGGTAGTCCCAAAGTATTTTGTTTTTTTCCTTTTGGAACTTTTCGCTGCAGAATTTTCTGTGCACAGATAGGTCTATGTTCCCAGGCTCAAGAATCTACTTAAGAAACTACGAATTTATAAGACATCATCATTTTTTAGCTGCATAAACTGAGTACTCAAGGGAAACATTTCTGGAATAAGGCAAAGGGCAATCTGTAATGGGTACTATAAATTTCTATTTAAATGTGCCACAAGTGATTAAATTCAGTAAAAACAACAACAACAACAACAAGCAGAATTAATGTGACAGTAGGAGAAACATAAAAGTAGGCAATTGGCCCGGGCAGGGCAGGAGGGACGCTATTGCTGGTTATGAGAGACTTTACTAAAATCACTACCTTGGAAGGTCAGGGTTTGCATAGGAGACAGCCATGGAGACCCTGCAGGAAGAAAGAAGAATCTGGGCAAATCTGGCCACAGGCACGATGCTTAGATATCATATCACTGGAAACACTTCCCCTTCAGTAACCCTCTGATTTTCCGAAAAAGACTGAACCAAGAAACAGCTCTGGGTAGGACTTCTCTTTGCTCCTCCAACACCATCATAAAGGGAGATATTTTCTAAGTGAAGGGGGGTGGGAGGATGGGGGGTGGGTATTGAGAAGGGGATGTATTACATGGAGCACTGGGTGTGATGCATGACAACAAATCTTGGAATACTGAAAAAATAAAATAAAATTTAAAAAATAAAATAAAATTTATATAATATTTTTAAAAAGATAGTCTTTTGTCCAGTATTATTAGAAGAAATATTCCTGTGGAAGTCTAAAGGCCAGATTTTAGCACTAATTCTCCTATTGATTCTATCAGAAAGATGACTATGTTTTAGGGATCTAATATTCAGCATGGGGACTATAATTAACAATACTGTGTTATATACTTGGAAGTTGCTAAGAGAGTAAATCTTAAATTTCTTACCACAAACATTTGTAAAAAATATATATATTACAATTATCTGAGGTGATGAGTGTGTCAACTAACCTCACTGTGGTAATCATTTCACAATATATACGTGTATCAAATTTAAAAAAAAATTTATGAGAGGTGCCTGGGTGGCTCAGAGGGTTAAAGCCTCTACCTTCGGCTCAGGTCATGATCTCAGGGTCCTGGGATCAAGCCCTGCATCGGGCTCTCTGCTCAGCAGGGAGCCTGCTTCCCCCTCTCCCTCTGCCTGCCTCTCTGCCTACTTGTGATCTCTCTCTCGCCGTCAAATAAATAAATAAAATCTTTCAAAAAAATCTATGAGACCATAAAGTCCATACGAAGCCTTTGTCTTGCTCACTCCATCGTGGCCGACACGTGGAGTAATACCTGGCACATAACAGATGCTCAATAAATATTAGCTGAACCAATGGATGAATGAGCAAACTATGTAATCTTTTCAGTGCGCCACTCTTATAGCCACACCGCACCCCAATACAGGGATGCTTGGACCAACTGCTGCCTCCAGAAGCAGCACTCTATCTCCCCAACACCCAAGGCCAGGTCAATGACTCTGTAAGGGACGAGCTCCCAAACTACTTGCTGCTAGGGTGGTGAGGCAAAGATGCTTTGGGGATCCTCCTACAACTTCATCTGGGGTCACCTGCAAGCTCTCAACCAGCATCTGTTCCTGCTCCCTGACAACCATAGGAACGCTGTCTAATTCTGTTTCCTCTCCTCCATCTGCTCCTCCCCAGGCCCTGTCTGTAGGAAGACATGTCTGCGGTTTTCCAGAGCACTGGACTGTATCTCTCAGACCCGTCTGCTTAGGAAAGGCCTGCAACCTCTCCAATTTCCTGAGTGAGTCCTACAGACCGGAAACTTACTCTTCAAAGTCAGGCTGAGGTCCCAGGAGCTAGACTGGCAGAACTATTGACCAGAAACACCAGCTAAATTTACTACATTGTTTATTGCTCATATTGTGGGCCATCTGCTAATAGCCGATAATCACTGGAAGATGATTAAGAGGGAAAAAAAGTAGTATTCTACAGCTTCGGTTATTCCTTCTGGCTGAAAAAGTGTAGTTAATTTTTCTACACCTTCACACTTAGAATTAAAAGTGTGTGTGTGTGTGTGTGTGTGCATATATATATATATTGTATGTACATATATTCTGATAGACTATATTTATAGTCATAAAGATAATACACACACCTGGGGTTTTCGCTTATTTGTGGAAAAATACCTAGAGTTCACCTGTTTCTTTTGTTAAATAAATCAAGAGAAATTTCTTCATTCTTCAAATATTAAAGTGTTCAATTGAGCAACATCCATTCTTCAAATATTAAACTAAATTGAGGCTTCTCCTTTTCCATTCATAAACATTTGATTCAATCAGACACATTTAAAAAACAATAGCAACAAAACTATAGAGAAAAGATCAAAATAAATTACTGATGTAAAATATACTAAAAACAAAATGTGCTCCTCTCTTTGAACCATAGAGACTACCTGTTAAGATTACATCAAACAAAAATGCACTCCTTTCAAAACAAAATTACTGAAAGATCACTTCCTGTATAAAATCTACCACACAGTTGTTTTTTTTTAAAAGATTTTATTTATTTATTTGAGAGACAGAGAAAGTGAGAGAGAGCATGAGAGGAGAGCAGGTTAGAGGAAGAAGCAGACTCCCTGTGGAGCTGAGAGCCCGATGTGGGACTCGATCCCGGAACTCAAGGATCTTGACCTGAGATGAAAGCAGTTGTTCAACCAACTGAGCCACCCAGGCGCCCCTACCACACAGAGTTTAGAAGAAATCAGTATCGCTCCCAGGTAGAGGACTTAACAAGCACATTGTAGTAATGGAAAACACGCAAAGGCCACATACAATAAAATCAACATCGGATGAAACATTGCAAAAACTTCCCATCCCATGTCCTCACTCTGGACATTTTCTCTGGCAGGAACACATCTGCCCTCACATCTGCCGGCCCTTGGAAAGCCTGGCCACAGCAGCAGGCTCATGGCCTGGCTCGCAGAGCAGGTATCGTGGGCTTTGCCTACAATAAGAGACGAGCAACAACCCAAGGGCAGTTCTATTCTTCAAGACTCCCAGAACACCTTGCATCTAAAAAGTTGTCAGTAATACAAGTCTGCTAAATCAAACTGCATTAAGAGAAAGAGGAGATGGGGAGCAGGGCGCCTGGGTGGCTCAGTTGCTTAAGTGTCTGCCTTTGGCTCAGCTCAAGATCCCAGGGTCCTGAGATGAAGCCCCAGGGCATACCTCCTGCTCAGCAGGGAGCCTGATCCTCCCTCTCCCCCTCCATCTGCTTGCGCTCTCTCTCTCTCTCTCTCTCTCTCAAACCAATAAATAAAATCTTCGGGTTGGGGGAGAGATGGAAGGATCCTAGTAGAAAGAGAAAGGAGGAACACAGTAGAAAGAGGGGAGAATATGAAGCAAGTGTATGAAATGGCATTGTTCCAGCTCGGGACTTCAGAGCAGAAAAACCATTTTCCATTGTGTAACTATTCCCAGAACACGTAACTGGATACACATATGGATATATATGGATATTGGAGAGTTATTATTTGCCGACTTCTTTTCAGTGCTTTAACCGAGCAGACGAGGTTTTATTTAATATGCTTTAAAAGAAAAGGACTGGGAGTATGCTAATGTCCATACCAGCAGTACTCACAACAGCCAAGAGGTGGAAACCCAATGTCCATCTACAGATGGATGGATAAACACAATGTGGTGGATGCCTTCGATGGGAGATTGCTCAGCCTTAAAACGGAACGAAATTTTAATACATGTTCCAATAAGGAGGAACCTTGAAAACATTGTACTAAGTGAAATAAACCAGACACAAAAGGGCAATTATTCTGTAATTCCACGTACCCAAGAAACCTAGAATGGTCAAATTCACAGAGACAGAGAGTAAACAGTGGTCAGCAGGGGCTGGAGGGAAGAGGTCAAGAGAGTCATTGTTTAAGGGGTACGGAGTTTCTGTTTGGACTGACGGATGAGTTCCGGAGATGGATGGTGGCGATAGTTGCCCGACCATGTGAACGTGGTTAATGCCACTTTATTGTATGCTTAGAAACAGTTAGAGTCATAAATTTTACTACAATAAGAAAAGATAAGGATTGGGAAAGAGGATCCAAGGTAAAGCTCACAGACTTAGAGGTAACCTCTTTCCCTCTCCTTCACACACCCCACTGGAGCACATCCTGGGAATTCCCCATTCTGGGAATTCACCCTCGTGGTTCCAAGAGAGTCCGGATGGCATCCTAATAACGGAAGATCCACTGTCTACATAAGTGACTCGCAGCTAGCAGGGATTCATTGAACATTTGCAGATTCATCGGAAAGAAAAAAAAAGAAAAAAGAAAAACACAACAGGTAATTAACAGTTGGAAAGATTTTTTTTTTTCTCTTTTGGCAGCAGAGGAATAGAAGAGGTAAAAGGTTCTGATAAATCAAGTAGGATGTAGGCAGATTAGAAATCAACACGCCTTATTCAGAGTAACTGCGAATCAATGAAAGAATGGGAAACTCTTGGGGCACCTGGGTGGCTCAGTGGGTTAAAGCCTCTGCCTTCAGCTCAGGTCATGATCTCAGGGTCCTGGGATCGAGCCCCACATCGGGCTCTCTGCTCAGCGGGGAGCCTGCTTCTCCTTCTCTCTCTCTGCTTGCCTCTCTGCCTACTTGTGATCTCTCTTCAAATAAATAAATAAAATCTTTAAAAAAGGGCGCCTGGGTGGCTCAGTTGGTTGAGCAACTGCCTTCGGCTCAGGTCATGGTCCCGGGGTCCTGGGATCGAGTCCCATGTCGGGCCCCCGGCTCCACAGGGAGTCCGCTTCTCACTCTGACCTTCTCCCTTCTCATGCTCTCTCTCACTCTCTCTGTTTCCTAATAAATAAATAAAATCTTAAAAAAAAATCTTAAAAAAAAAAAGAATGGGAAATTCTTTAATGACAACTTCTATTACGATAGGGGAAAAAATAAATCATATGTAACTAGGACCAACTTGAGTTGGCATTTTTAATAAAATGGAAAAAGAAATGAGTCGTCAAGAAGGAAAAGGCAATTTTCTACCCGGAAACTGATTCTGTGACAGTCTACTTGCTTTTCCTTGGGCCTGCCCATCCATTGAGGGGAGATGAGAACATCCCAGGTCGCCCAGCACCCATTTCCTCAGGGGTGACTGACCATAGGCAGAAATAACCCCTTCCTGGAGGAAGACGGGATGTTAGGAGCACAAATACAGTCTGTGGCTCAACGAGGTAAAAAGAAGTTAAGTTATTTAAAAACACCTTTGGCCTGGAGCGCTTTCAGGTCCGCTTTAATGTGACTCTCTTCCCTCCATACCTTCTTCAGCTGGAGCTAGTTTCAACCTGACTAAGGCCAACAAGACAGTCTCTCTTGCCCTTTTAGAAAACTGTCTCTCACATTTCAGTCTTACCTCACTTCCCTTCTTGACTGTCAGCTAAGCCTATTCAGCGCCACATTTCGACCACCGGGGGCCTATGTCTAAGTGAGCCCTTATTTCTGCCTTTTTTTTTTTTTTCTGCCTTCTTAAGATGTCACCCTGGGCGGAGGCCTCTGATGGGAACAGTTAAAATACGCCTGCTGGGCTGTAGGCATCTCAAAAGGAGATGAGAATTCTGCCTGCTTTTCATCAAACCTTGACTTTTTTAATTAAATTAATTAACCCAGAAATGCTAGTCAGCTTAACATCTCAGGCAGCTTGCCCGAGCCCCCGGGTATCTGGACTAAACTGTCCCTAGGTGCTTCCACTCAGGAAAAAAGTGTCTCTGTCTATCCTGGGCCACAGGTATTGAGCTTCCGTTAAGAAGAGATTAGGTCGGGGCGCCTGGGTGGCTCAGTGGGTTGGGGCCTCTGCCTTCGGCTCAGGTCATGATCTCAGGGTCCTGGGATCGAGCCTCACATCGGGCTCTCTGCTCAGCGGGGAGCCTGCTTCCCCTTCTCTCTCTGCCTGCCTCTGCCTACTTGTGACCCTCTCTCTCTCTGTCAAATAAATAAATAAAATATTAAAAAAAAAAAAAGAAGAGATTAGGTCTAAGCGGAGTTTCCCAACCTCAGCACTATTAACACCGTGGGCCAGATAAGTAACTCTGCAGTGGGGGGGCCACTCGTGCATTGTAGGATGCTTGGCAGGATTCCTGACCTCCACCCACTAGATGCCACGAGCGCCCTCTAGACGCGACAACCAAAAATGTCTCCGGGCATTGCACCCCCACTCCCCCACCACCATCAGAAACTTCAGTCTGAACCATCCTCTCCACTCCCAGCCCTCCAGAGACCATGTGTTAGGTCCAGGAGGGTCCATCAGCAGGCAGCCAAGCTGGACCCAAATTAGAATGGGTGAGAATTTGTCCAAGTGGAAACCAACTGGCTTCCATTTCAAAGCCCAAGCTAAATGAAGGAAAGAAGAGAATAAGAAGTAACCAGAAATAACCTCTGTCTCCTAACTATGAGAGAAGCTGACAAAGCTAGCTCTTCCTCGGCCAGCCCTCTCTCCCACCCTCTACCTAGCCCACCAGATCTCTCCCGGCAGTGGCAGGAAGACAGCTCTCTGCACAGAGGGGGGGGCCCACCTGGCGCTCCTGGGGACAGAAGCTCTGCATCCTGGTTCAGCTGGGCAACCTGCTCACTATCTGACCTTGGATAAGTCACTTAATTTTTCTGGATTTCTTTTTCCTCAGCTGTAAAATGAAAAAGCCAAATCTTTTAGATTTTCTCTGAAGTTACTTCTAGATCTAGATCATGATTTTAGGGGCCCAGCGGTTTTGCAGGGGCACAGGTATAGGGTAGGTAGAAGAGGAAAAGCAGCCAAGAAAGCAACAGAATCGTCTCAGGGGAGAGCATAGAATGCATAAGAGAGGGCATGAGCTGGGTTTTTAAGAAAAGTCGGGGAGGCCGAAGGCCAGCACTAATCAGATGCAATTTTGAGGACATAAAGAAGGAAGAAGTCATAAGAAGTAGCTTTTTATATTTTTATATTTTATATTTTTGTATTTTATATACAATTTTTATATTAAATTTTATATAATTATATATATTTTTATATTTTCTATTTTTCAGCACTCCCTACATGTTTACCTGTCCTAACCCGTCCTGTTCATACCCTGAAGCCTCTCTCCCCCCTTTGCGGGATTTTACATGCCTTTTTTTTTTTTTTATTTCCCTCTTATTTTACATGCCTATTTATCCTTCTTTCTCCCTGTTTTATACTCAGGTCCCCCCATTTCTGTTTGCTCTTTACGATGGTTCTTTCCCTGTGGCGCTCTTGCGTGTTCTCGCTCCCTCTCTGTCCCTACCTCCTTCCTTTCCTTCCCCTCCCTCCCTCTTTCCTTCTTTCTACCTCTCTCTCCCTGACCTTCTTCATCAGAAGAAGGAAGTAGGTTACCAGCCACAGCCCTAGATTCCATCTCCTCAAAAGACTCAGACCTATAGAAAGAAAGTCAAACCGTGTCCTGAAGGATGAAGCGTCCACTCGCTAAGTTCCAACTTTATCGTGTCCTTTTATAGGACTGGGGTCAGGACGATGTTTACAAATGACGGTCATTAACCTCAGGGGAGGAGCTTCTGGTGAAGGCCAAATGGGTCAACTCAACTGCAAGGCAGTTGTGTCTGAAGCGACCAGGCGACGATACAGAGATGTGCTATGTCTTCATTTGTCTTAATTTGGCCTGCGGAACCCCAGTAGGAGCCTGCCTGTGCTGTGGGGACATATCTTGACTGAGCTGGTCCGGGTCCAGGCCAGGGCAAGTTGGATGAAGGCCACAGATTCGTGGGTGAAATACAGTTCATCACAACTGAGCCAGGAAAGTGACTTTCCAAAGGGATGCAGTGTGCTGAGCCTGCTGCCCGTCATTCAGACACAAAGAAAGGTTCAGGGCTCTCCCGCACCCAGCTGCAGCCATCACATTCCCCCAATCCTTATCCCACAGGAGCTGAGCAGAAAGATCACCATTTGCTATTTTTTTTTTTTTTTTTTTTTTAGAGAGAGAGAGACTGAGAATGTGAGGGGAGAAGGTCAGAGGGAGAAGCAGACCTCCCGCAGAGCTGGGAGTCCGATATGGGACTCGATCCCGGGACTCCGGGATCATGACCTGAGCCGAAGGCAGTTGCTTAACCAACTGAGCCACCCAGGCGCCCACCATTTGCTATTTATGAAGAGAACACAGCTTCTGAGGGAGAGCTTTCTGGAATGCTGGACAGTGGGAGGAGGGCACGTCACAGACTAGATTCACTCTAAATGAACAAATCAGCATAAATGGAACATGAACAAAACCTCTCATCAGCCACAATCAAATAAAAAGAGACTTCCTGGAGAGTAACAGCCACATGGGAAGTTAATATCGTTCAGACTGTTAAGGATCCACCGATGCTCCTGCTTTTTTAACAAGCAAATGAGGCCAGCTCTAGTAGAGCGAGGAAAAGAAAATTGCAGGCATATCCACTTTTTCTCTAAAAAGCACACAGAATTACATGATGCAAAGGCAGGTAATTGCTGAAGAATTTTACCTAATAAAGTCCCTTCCCTTGACCACCTCGGTCTCTACTCAACTGCCCACCTCCCCGCTCTGGCTTTCTAGTGTCATTTTCTTTTTTCTTTTCTTTTCTTTTCCTTTTTCTTTTCTTTTCGTTTCTCTTTCTTTTTCTTTCTTTCTTTCTTTCACAGCTTTATTGAGATAGAATTCACGTACCATTCAAGTCACACATTTAAAGTGTACAATACAATGGGTTTAGTATATTCACGGAGTTGTGTAACCATCACCACATCGGAGAATGTTTCCGCTAAAATTCCATTCCCTTTAGCAGTCACTCCCTGATCCCCCCATCCCTCCTATCCCTGAGCCACCACTAATCTTTCCATCTCTGTAGATTTGCCTATTCTGGACTTTCCATATAAATGGAATCAGACAAAATATGGGGGGAGGGTCTTGCCTGGTTTCTTTCACTTAGCATCATGTTCTCAATGTTCATTCATATGGTAGTGTGCATAAGGACTTAATTCCTTTGTATTGCCAAATAACATTCTATTATATGCACATACCATATTTTATTCATCATTCACTCACCCTCTCCCTCCTCTCTGATGGACATGTGGATTGTTTTGACATTTTGGCTATTATGAATAAGGCTGCAATAAACATTCTTGTATAGATTTTTGTGTGGACATACGCTTTCATTTCTCTTAGGTATACACCTAGGAATGGAATCGCTAGGTTATAAGGTAACTCTAAATGTAACCTTCCGAAGAGCTACCAAACTATTTTCTGAGATGGTAGACTATTTTACTTTCCTCCCAGCATTTTCCACATTATGTTATTTTCTATATTCTTGCCAAATATTATCTTTTTTAGTATAGCCATCTTGCTGGGTATAAAGCAGTATCTTCATTGTAGTTTTAATTTCTATTTCCCTAATGATTAATGGTATTGATTTGTGTGACTATTGGCCACTGGTATATCTTTTCTGGAGATATGTCTATTCAGATCCTTTGTGTATTTTGAAGTGGGTTATTTATCTTCTTCTTATTGAGTTGTAAGGGTCCTTCCTATATTCTAGAGACAAGTCCCCTATCAGATATATAATTTACAAATATTTGTTCCCATTCAATGTGTTGCTTTCTCACTTTCTTGATAGTGTCCTTTGAAGCACAAAAGTTCTTAATTTTGATGAAATCTGAATTATCTGTTTTCTTCTTTGGTTACTGGTGCTTTGGTGTCACGTCTTAAGATCCACTTCCTTTTTAAATAAGGTTTTTTAAGCTTGCGTTGCTCAATCTCGAGCATTGATTTTGTTTCCATTATAGCAGCAGGGCCTCTCCTTCGCCCAACTCCCTCATAGGCAGTCGCAGCAGACCACACAGCCCACAGGTAATGCGAGACATGAATGGGTTTTCCTACCCCACTGAGTCCTGCTGTGCTCTGATTATGACTATGATTATTATTGAACACTCACCCGTCTGTGTAGGGCTTTTAGCCTTCTGGGGGCTTTCAGAATTATTAATTACTACTTAAAATAGCTGTGAAGGATAGGAAGGAAGGGGATCCCTGCCCTACCCCCTGCCACTGCCATTCTCAGATAAGACAATTAAGAAGTTGTTACAAAGACAAATAATTTTCATCCAGAAACTCTAACCTCTGAAATTCTCTAACCCTGACTAGGAAAGAGGGAGGAAATAGAAACTGGGTAAAGTGTGACAAAAAGAAGTCAAGGCGCACGGCAAGGTAGGAGCAATTGAAGCTGCATATCCTAATATAATTACTCACTCTCACCACCACCCCCTTTGATGACCCACCACACCACAGAGGGGCCCTGTTCAAAAATCTGATTATATCAATACAAAAGTTGGGTATTCATCCTTTCTGATGGAGGCATAATATTCCATTGTACATATGGGCCATATCTTCTTTATCCATTCATCTGTTGAAGGGCATCTTGGTTCTTTCCACAGTTTGGCGATTGTGGCCATTGCTGCTATGAACATTGGGGTACATATGGCCCTTCTTTGTACTGCATCTGCTTCTTTGGTGTAATACCCAGTACTGCAATTGCAGGCTCATAGGGTAGCTCTCTATTTTTAA
>JAPYYJ010003845.1:0-11078 GCA_028533885.1 Nasua narica
AAAAAAAAAAGAAGGAATGCTTGGTATAACTATATTTTGATGTCTTGCTAGACTTCTATTACATGCTGATAATCCGCAGAAGGAGGAAATTGGTGAAATGTGGAAAGGTGAGCATCATTGTTACTGCTGTGTAAATGTCTGTGCCTCTGGGACATGACATTCCTCTTGGAACGTCCAGCCCTAGGCAAGGAGCGGGGGTGTGGACTTCTCCGGACTATTTTGTTAGATGCCTTGGTCTGAGAGGATGCGGCTGCAGAGGTTTTATCGTCCCACTGTGGAATGGCCCTTCCGAGTACACCATTTTCCGTCCACGAAGGGCCCATGGTTCCTTTCTCATTTCCAGCTGGTAGTGTAAGCTCTTTGGTTTGTGGGGTTTTGCCTGCAAAACCTCGGCTGCTTCCTACTCTACCTCAGGGCTTTTTAATCTTGGTTCCCTGTTTTCAATTATAATTTAAATTAAAATTGATCATGATTTAATTAAATTGATACTTGCGCGGCCCGACTGCGTAAATTTTCTGCCCTCAGAGACCTAAGGCAGCATCCTGATCCCATCCTGAGTCACGTTACCCAAATTGTCTTGGTATACATAATTGGAAACTATCTTCTTCATTTATTTACTGAGGTGAATAATGTGAAATAGTCCCCTCTCCCATCGGACTATAAAAAGCTCCTTGAAAATCCAAACTCTTACCACAAACAGGGCTTGCTAATCCAGTAGGTTTAGGAAGCACGGTGCCTATGGCCCATGATACTTGCAGGGGCTCACGCAAACATCTGAATTTTAAGTTCTTTTAAAAATCAGAAGTGCTATTTTCATACTGTTTAATTTTTGTTATACTGTTTGCTATGCTAGTTTAATTTTTGTTGTACTGCTTAATTCTTGTTAACCAGAAAAGGCGAGAAATGGTATCTTTGTAGTTTTAATTTGCACTTCTCACATTATGAGTGAGGTTGAACATCTTTTTGTATGTTTAAAGGTCATTTAAAACATTCGCGTGCACGCGCACTTGCCTATGTATGCACGCGTGCCTGTGTCTTTGTGCTCTTTGCTCATATTCCTATCAGGTATTTTGACCTCTTCCTCCTTAATTCCAAGGAGTTCTTTGTATGTTAGAGAACTAGCCCTTTATCTATGGCCAATGTTGTAAATTTTGTCCCGTTTTTCGTTTGTCTTCTGACTTTGACTTATGGTGTTCGTTTTCCTGTCGTGACATTAAAACAAAAAAGTATGGAGTCAAATTTATCAATCTTTGATTGAGTCTAGTTGTTTTTAGAAATCCCTTCCCTATACATAGGTGAAGAGGAACTTAACAGTTTCTTCTAGTACTTGCATGATTTTCTTCCCTTTTTTTTAAAAAACATTTATGGTGAGGGAGCAAAAGGCAGTGAGGGCAAAGCACTAGCTGACCCTGAGGAACAGCCCCCAACACACACACACACACGCGCACACACACACACACACACACACACACCCCAGGTGGGATCTGTGTGACCCTCAGGCACTCCCAGCTGCCGCAAACTTAGGAAAGGAAAAACAAACGGATAACTCATAGAGGTCACAGTCCTGTGAGACAGGAGTGTCTAGCAGTTCACAAACTTAGTGGTTCAAGTTAAAAGCCTTCTTATCCATAACCTAACTTCCAGAAACCCATAACCCCAGTTTCCTGAGCCCGGAACATCACCCACCCATCCATAGTGACGTGGAAAACAAAGGTAGAAGGAAGGAAAACAAAGGTAGAAGGAAATGTAGATAAAATTAAATTTCCTTATAACAAGCAGCCCATTAACAAATACTTGAGGCAGGCAGAGGGTAAAGTTCCTCCAGGAAACTCCCAAATGTCTTAATGCTAAACAACCTTAGCTTGACAATAGTCAGGCCTCCAGGATCCTGGAGTCTTCAGCATATCAAAGCCCTTTTAGACACCTCCCTTTTTCCTTATCCCCCCCCACCCCATTCCCAAATATGTAATCAGTCGCCCCTCACAACCCTGGTCAGCAGCTCTTTCTGCCCACAGGTCCTGTCCCTGTGCTTTCATAAAACCACCTTTTTGGGGGCGCCTGGGTGGCTCACTGGGTTAAAGCCTCTGTGTTCCGCTCAGGTCATGATCTCAGGGTCATGGGATCGAGCCCGGCCTCAAGCTCTCTGCTCAGCAGGGAGCCTGCTTCCCCTTCTCTCTCTGCCTACTTGTGATCTCTCTCTGTCAAATAAATAAATAAAAATCTTAAAAAAACAGACAAACAAAAAACCCCCCACATTTTTGCACCAAAGACATCTCAAGAATTCTTTCTTGGCCGTTGGCTCTGGACCTCACCAACATTCAAAACCACATGATTTAGCTCCCTGATTCATGTGGAGTTTCATACCATCTATGGTGTGAGGTAGAGATCTAATTTTATCTTTTTCCAAATAGTAAATCAATATCCCAGCATCATTTATTAAAAAGCCCCTCCTTGCCTTGTCCATATTCGAGATAGCAGCTTTGTCATGAAGGTGCCCATGAACTTGGGTCTATTTGTAGACTTTGTGTGCCCCACCTCTGGGCCTGCTAAGCTGCCACAGTTGTAAAGACCTTACAGTAGGCCTGGTCCCAGGCTGCAGCTCTTCTTTTTAAATGTTTCCTGACTGTTCTTGCACATTTATTTTTCCATATCAACCTGATTTCTACTTGCCCTGCTCCATAAACAGTCTTTTCATTTTATTGCAACTGATGCTTTTATACTGTTGACTAATCCTATGCAAAATAGAGAACGTGTGCCCTTTTGTTCAAGCCTGCTCTTGTGTCTCTTAGGAAAACCTTCGTTTTTCTCAAATGAGGTTTCTAACATTTCGTGTTAAATTTATTCCCAAGTAATTTTTTTTTCTATTTTTAGTTGCTGTGGTTAATAGAGGTCTGCCTATTATATTCTCTAACTGGAAATTGTGTAGATGAAGGTTATTGGGTTTTGTTTCGTGTTTGTTTTTTGTCTTCGGAAATTATATCCTGCTTCTTGACTGAATTCTTTTATTGTTTGAGTGCTGAGTGCTCTTACAATTTTGTGTTTCCCTCTCTCCCTGAAAAACAATACTCTTCATAAAACCTGGACATTGGTGGCTCAGGTATCATGAGTTATTTGAAGACTTTTTTGGCCACATTTCAGCCACAATTGGTGAAAGTGCTTAAAGGGAAATACTCCAATTTGTGAAGTATACTTTTTCGCATGGCTCCTTACAAACTTCTTACAGAAACTTAAAACAACGGTTTACAAATATTAAGTAAATTACACTTGTGTGAATTTGAACCAATGAAAATGTTAGTAACGTGTTGGGTAAAGGATAAGAAGGAGCCTTCATACATTTTTTTCAGATTTCCAAAAGCAGTGGGTAAAAGTAAGTGAGTAAAAGTAGCTTTTTAAAAAATCTAATGTTTTATGTGTTAAAATGTATTAACTAAGGGTGGTATGCAATTCACAATTAAGTACCTAATTATGTTGAAAATGCAGTTGCACATTTAGGGAAATTCTCCCTAGTCCCCTAGTTGCAAAGTTGTTTCTGTGCTCCTGTAACCGTTTCAATGGCTCTTTGATCTCCTGTTTAAACTATTTATCTGCCTCCTAATCAACGCACTGGAAACTTCTAATTATGTGCATAGTGCTGGATTTATTTTGGCTGGAGTCTCCAAACCAAGTTGCAGTAGGACCCAGAGGGCCATCAAATACCGTTGGAGACTGGATGTTCGAACATCAAATACCACTGGAGACTGGATGTTGGCATTTGCACTTCGTGTCTGAAAATCAAATATTAAAAAGAACATAAAAGGAAGTGTGTGTGCCTCAAATAAGGCTGGCAGCCTTTGCCCAGCTTCTGGCCTCAGGGGCTTTATTAGAGTTAATTCAATGAAAATGTATATCTCATTATATTTTTTCTAGCTATCTCTGATGAAATTTAGGAAAATCGGGTTGTTACTTAGAGCCAACTGATTATTTCAACAAAGACAAACTAAAAGGTAGGGCATTGACGAGCTGTTTCAAAAAGGATAAATAGTCATTTATTTGTTCATTTTTGTATTCATTTGAATATCTTCTAGAACATTCTGGGTTCTGGCCCCGGTTGACCAGCATTGCTCCCCCATTCTAGCCGTGGTGCTAAATTCTTCCCCTGGCTTATTTGATTTAATCTTTTTAAGAATGCTCTGTAGAAATGGTCTTCAAATTCTGGATTTTCTGCTTCTAAAACACAGCCTCTCATTCCCTCCCCGGAGAGTGATCACAGAACCCGGGAGGAAGCCAACAGGAAGTGCTAACGAGCACCTTCAGGACAGCATCCAGTAGAAAGAGCGTGGACTTTGGCTCCAGACTTATCTGGGTTTGAATTCCAGTGCTGCTACATGGGCCAAGTTAACACTTGCAAGTTATGCAAACATTCTGGGCACTCATTGCTTTTATTAGCTATCCGAAGAGTAAGATTATATCAGGTATATAAAGATTAAGGCATTCAGGGGCACCTGGGTGACTCAGCCGGTTAAGCATCCGACTCTGATTTCGGCTCAGGTCATGATCTCAGGGTCATAAGTGGGAGCTCTACTTCAGGCTTTGAGCTAGGCATGGAACCTGCTTGAGATTCTCTCTCTCCTTCTGCCCCTCCCCACCATGCTGGCTTGCTCTCAAAAAAAAAAAAAAAAAAAAAGGGAAAGAAAAGAAAGAAAAAATAAAGATTAAGGCATTTAAAGTTGGTAGTCTAGTATCCATAATAGATAATAAACAGTAGTACCTTTCCTCTCTCTCCCATCAATTAGAAATGTTAGAGATGAAGCAGGGATTGAACCTGCTATGGAGAAGTTGATGGAGAAGAAGAGAGTGCTGCATGGGATGTGCTCCTTGAGGCAAAGCTCACTTTGGGGTGGCTTTGGAATGTGTGGCCTGATCCCATCTGGGGTTCCTGGATCACAGCTTTTAAGAAAGGCTGATGCTGGGCAGTGCCATGCAGTGTTCTCTGGCCCAGCATCTTGGGTGCTCAGTACCAGTTAAAGAAGGAACTTACAAGGCTTGAATGAGCTGGACTGGGGGTATGGGTAAGGCCCACTCTCCAAGGGTGGCCAAGAGGGCTCTGTAGTCATGGAGGGGAAAATTCCTCCAAGGGCTAGGGATAGAGCTGCTGGCTGAGAATCCCCAAAAATCTAGAAAGGAGGGGAAGGTGCTAGGAGAATCTATTGCCTAGGAACATTTCTCCTTGGGATCTTGAAATGAGTTCCATTTGGATGCATTCAAACCTTCGTTGGACATTGGTTCACTTGGTGTGTATTCATTGAGTACCCACCGTGCAGCAGCTGCTATGGGGGTTGGGAGGGTTGGGGGAGGACCAAGAGCATGGGCTTTGGTAATGACCACATGGACTGGACTCCCCTCTAGGAGCTGTGTGGTCCCAGACCAGTCATTCAACCTCTGGATTCAGATTTCTATACCTGTAAGGTGGGGAGAGTTGTTACCTCTAGACAGTGTTGCAGTATTAAATGCGTTAATATGTGCGAAGTGATTTTTTAAAAAGATGTATTTATTTATTTTAGAGAGAGAGAGTACACGAGCAGGGGGAGGAGCAGAAGGAGAGAGAGGAGAAGCAGATTCCCTGCAGAGCTGGGAGCCCAATGTGGGGGCTCGATTTCAGGACCCTGAGATCATGAACTAAGCAGAAACCAAGAGTCGACGGCTTAACTGACTGAGCCCCCTAGGGGCCCTGTACAAAGGATTTTGAACACTGTCTGCCACATACTCAATGCCCAGTAAATTTTAGCTATTTTCATGTCAATTTTCATATGTCAGAAGATCAGAATTTCAAAGACTAATGAAGTCTCAGAGGGCTGCAAGGCACTTAGAGGCCCCCTCATCCCAGCCAGTGGAGTCTGGGTATCCTCTTCAAGGCAAAGAGGGTGTCCGGCAGCTTCCAGACCCCGTTCCTAGCCCTGCTTGGGATGAGGTGCTGTTGAAAAGTCCGCAGGCCATGGTTTCAGAATCTCTCTTCTCTGGTTCCTGATGGGTCTTTCTTACTCACATCCTTTCTTCTGGGGGCAGAGACCGCCGTGCAGGGGAGCGACTGTGGTCTGAGGGCCAAGCTTAGGGGAGGCCACAGGCTTGGACAAGTTGCAGTGGTTACTCTTCCAAGCCTGTGAAGTTGAGTGGAAGTTTTGAAAGTTACAAGTTTCAAGTAGCCAAAAAGAGTAGAGAGCACTGAATCCTAACCCGTACCTCTTCTGGGACCGTGGAACTTGACCAGCCAAGCCAAAGGCAAGGTGAAGGCAAGGCTAGAACCCGGGTCCCCAGGTCTCATTACAGGCTCCTGGGACTTTAGAACTCAAAAGGTAAAATAGGTATTTATTTATTTGACAGAGAGAGAGAGAGAGAGAGAGAGGGAGAGAGTACAAGCAGGGGGAGTGGGAGAGAGAGAAGTAGGCTTCTCACTGGGCAGGGAGCCCAATGCGGGACTCCATCCCAGGACCCTGGGATCATGACCTGAGCCGAAGGCAGACACCTAACCGACGAAGCCGCCCAGGCACCCACAAACTTCATATTTTTACAGATGATAACACTAAGGCTCAGTGAAGTTAAAAGACACTGCTTACCGGTTCCACTGAATTTAACCTGACTTCTTGTTGATGAAGTTGTATTTGGAAAGGTGGCAACCCATCACAGAATAAATAAGTTCCTAAGAACAGTCCTGGTCCATAAAGGGCAATTTCCCACTTAACACCTTTAATTTTCTTTGGCTGGGAGAACAAGGGTTGGCAGGTAGCTATTACTCAGAATGAACACAGGGGGTCTCCCCTGCCATGTCTCGGCCTTCCATTAGCTCCGTTTTCTGGTCTTCCTTGAAAGTCGTATCACAGCTCCCTTAAGACTGTTAGAATCTAGTCTTTAAGCCTGGCAGGGATAGAAAGGGTTACTTACTGCTCTGGGAGCTTCCTTTTACCAGAAATCTAGCTCTGAGCTCATATTCAGACTTTGCTTCTGCCTGGAAGTGTAGGTTTGATGCGAGAGGACTGTCCAGGAAAATGCTGAGGGTTACTCAGTGGGAGCAGTGAAAAATGCAGAACACTCCCCGTCACCATATTCCAACACAAATGAGCTTCTGTGGCACAGGGGCCCTTGGGTAGGTGGATATCATGCTGCCATTCCCGGGGAGGGGAAGGATGACACTGTGGAACACAGGATCCAGACAGGGAAGGTGGAATGTGGAACCAGTGTTCCACTCATGAATTCTTTAATAGTGGGAACAAATGAGTGCCATTTTGCTCAGAAAGCTAAAAGAAGGAGGTTCTTTTTCTAATAAAATTCCAAGTCTTTACCAGAGCCAACAAGGCCTGCCCTATCTAGAACCAAGATCTTCTCGAGGGCTCTGCTCCCCACTACGTTCCTGCCTCACCTGTCTTCATTCTACTCTGCCAACCGCTCACTTGCTTACCTGTCCTCTCCCATCCTCTTCACCTGGCTGAATCTAGTCCAATTCTCCCAATCCCCTTCGGCCTTCAGATTAAATGTCCCTTCTCTAATTCCCCTTCTAAGTAGATTCCCCACTATTCTCCACCCCCGGTCCCTGGTGCTAGCCACCGTGGAACTCATGACAGTTTCTAGTTATGCTTTATTACTGCTTTTGTTGGTATACTGGTTTACTGCTGGTTAGTTCTCACCACAGAACTATGAGTTGTGGGGATACCTGGGTGGCTCAGTTCGTTGTGCATCTGCCTTTGGCTCAGGTCATGATCCCTGGGTCCCGGGATAGAGTCCCAGATGGGGCTCCCTGCTCAGCGGGGGGTCTGCTTCTCCCTCTCCCTCTGCCTCTCCCCCTGCTTGTGTGCTCTCGTCCCTCCCTCTCTCTGTCAAATAAATAAATAAAATCTTAAAAAAAAAAAAAAACAACCAAACCAACTATGAGTTGTGTACTAATATTATCTGCATTTAATACTCCTCTCCTTGTCCTGGGGAAGACATAGTCTGAGTGAGACCTTTGTTTTTGGCTATGGCAGAGGTTCACAAACTTTGGTCTCAACAAAAGTGTTAACCTTTATCAATCACTTACTACTGTAGGTGCCAAGTAAATACTCTGTGGGCATTATCATTGTGGTTAATTCTCACAACAACACTATAAGTTGCATGCTGATACCATCTCCATTTACGGTTGGGGAAACTGAGGCACAATCAGTGCAAGGTTGCAGAGTTAAGAAATGGAGGTCATTTATTAAATCAGAGCCTTGTAGTCCATCTGAGCTTGCAACTCCCTCATTAGAAGCCCTCGAAGAGATCTTCTGAATCAGCATTTCTCTGGGCAGGGCTGGGCGTGCCTGTCATTAGCATGTTCTGGGCAATTCTGTGCACACCAAAGTTTGAGATTCACTGGCTTTCGTGAGGGGGGTCTAGAGCTCTGATGGCTTCTACAGTCTCAGCAGGGCTTTTCTTGTAGGTGTGTGAGTGTGCCCTTCTAGTCATGGGGACCCCACCCCACGTCAAGAAGTGTGAACACTGCTGTGTGCAGGAGAGAGAAACCTCTTTAGAATCTTACAAACGCTGAGAGGGTTGGCTGAAATAAATGCAACCCAAAGAGTTGGGAATGAACACGACGAGGTAAAGGAAAGGTCAAAGTCTGACTAAAACATGCTGGGGGCTGAAAGATAACCACAGTGGGAAGACAGTGGACTCGAGTCAAGGTCGCCCGTCTGAATCCCAGCTCTGCACCTTACAAGTGAGGTGACCTCCACAAGCTTAACCATTCTGAGCCTCAGTTTCCTCATTGATACAAGAGGGATAAGGACTTACCCGGCACATCTGGAGTATGTCTTTCCAAAATGTGTGACCATAGAGGAAACAAGACATAAGAGAGGAAAATAATGTGGTTGAAGAAAATAAAGAGGGGGATGAACCTACTTGGAAAACACCCCCTGTGGAATGGACTGGTGATTGTTTGCTTCACTCAATTCAGAATACTAGATCAGAAGGGCAGAATGCTTATCTTAGAGATAAAGATTAACGGCAAGTATCGATTACCTATGAACGCTGTTTTTAGAATACTGACCCACACTAAAGAAAAGCCAACATGTAAGCGTATATTTATGATGATGCCATATTGTAAGGACAGAAATGGAGGTCAACATTCTGGATCTCTCTCAACAGAAGAAGAGAAAGTACTCTCACATGCAAAATTCTGAATGTAGGTGATGGCTTGCTGATGTTTCCTCAGGTGACAATCCCTGCCTTTGCAGATCTAGCCAACAGCCATATGCATTCACATTACTCACCCAAAAGAACGTCGAGGCCGTGCGGTCACCCACACCCTGGTTGTGTGTGCAGATCACTACCCTGCTTATTTCTTGAGTCTCGTGCACCTCACCTGGCGTGTGGCTTGCACCGCTGGGAACGAGATTGCTGGGGCCGTGAGCTACCTTACCATCCCACTCAGCTCTCTCCATCGCTTTGAAACATGCACAAGAAGTCACATTTGAATATGCTTTGGAAAAAGTATTTTGGTCCATGAGTATACATACAAAGCTGCTCTTCAGTAAAGTTAACACTAATGAAAACTTACTACTAGTAGTAAGTTCGGCTAGAATTATTGAGTACTGGCTTTTAAATCCTGGCAGCATCTTCAGGAGGCATAAAAATGATCAACTCCACTTTACAGATGAGGACACGGAAGCATAAAGAGGTTAAGCATCTTGCCCAAAGTCACATGGCTGATTGATGGGAGGAGAGACCCAATGGGAACTCAGAGCTTCTGACTGTAGAATCCTCTCCTCTCAGGAGGCAATCCCACCACTCAGCCAGGTCTGGGGCCATATGTCCCTGGGCAGGGATGAATGCTCCACCTTTCCCCAACTCATTTGAGGGCTTGGGGATTCTGTTCTCTGTCACCCTCTCTACTCCCTGTCCCAGATTTTGAATCACTGGCCTAGAAGTTCAGTTCCTTGCCCACCATCTACATTTATCTAGGGACTCTGTTCTTTCTTAAGCTCAGCCGACTCACAGTCACAGGTTTGTATGGGGAGCTCACAACTAAAAGCTACAGAACCAAAGACAGCTGTGCATCAGCAGCCCCAGGGCTAACAGTTTTCTGGTTGATGTTGAAATTTGTATATCAACCAGGGATTTCAGCATATTCCATAAGAGGCTGGCAATGTAGGGCATCAAGTTTCAGGCCAAACTGAAGGCCTCTCAAACAGGAAAGTGTCTCCTACCCAGCTATAAGTTGGGCTCCTCAATGTCAACTCTGTGTCTTGGGGAATTCATTGCTATCACCCCTGGATATGCTGAGGAGTCTCGGGGGTGGCTATTGTTTGAGTCTGCAGAATTCCAAAGGCAGGTGGATATGAGTAGTGAGGAAACGGTAGCAAAAATCAGACAAAAGTGGAATGCATCTGTCAGGAATGATGCCAACCCTTTTAAACCAGGACCCGGAGTGGGGAAGGCGAGCCTAAGAACATGGAGTGATCAAATCAAAGGCTAGTCCTCACATATGAAATGTTTTGGTTGCTTCAGAGGTACTCAGTCTTACCCACGACACTGACATATTCTGTGTTTTAATTTTTATTTTATGTTAATTAATTCATTAATTTAAAGTAGGCTCTGTGCCCAGTGTGGAGCCCAACATGGGACTTGAACTCATGACCCTGAGACCAAGACCTGAGCTTTGGTCGAGTCAGACACTTAACCCACTGATCCACCCAGGTGTCCCCTAGTCGGTGTTTTTAATGGTGATCTTAACTGCCAGTCAACATTGGGGTACCTCTGCATTGCATTTTCTTTTTGGTGTAGCAATGCTAACCATCAAGTCTGTTTTGTTGAAGTATCTCGTATTTGACAAGGCAAATCAAATGAGAAACTCAGGAGCTGCTCTTCCCCATCCTGTTTAGTTTAGTTAGCCTTTAACCAGATTACCATTATGATTGGAAAGAAAGACCTTGTTCATTTCCTGACCCACGTTGCTTGGTATCAGTAAGTCTTAGTTATTTACAGAGATTTATGATTCAGAACTTAATAGCCACCAGGAAGCATTTTGCACGATCACACAGAAAACGGCACACTTTGCACCTTTGTCTTTTCTAAAGAAAATCGGGCATCTA
>JAPYYJ010003846.1:0-11076 GCA_028533885.1 Nasua narica
GTTAACCACCAATGCCCTTCCATTCCTTTATGGCTTCGATTGTGTCCTGCCTCCTCCCAGCAGCAGCTCAACCTAAACTCTCTCACTTCTCCCAATCTGCACCAACCCACGGAAATCTTGTCTCCTCCACTTCCCTACAGTACTGTCCATATGCCTCATTTTTAATTTAATATACACTGTAACAGAGTGTAATGTATTCATTCAACAAATACGTCCAAACTTTCTGTGAAGCAGGTTCTGTGTATAAAAACTGAAGAAGGAAAACTAAATGCTTGTGTGCCTATGCAAGGTTTTCCTTGCTGGGGACAATCGGTTTATCCCCTACAGAGGTTAGTGCGTGCTCTATATTAAATAACTGCTCTTTCCCCAAGTCCCAAAGCACTGTCCCGAATTTCTCTCACTTTGACCTTGTCTAACTATAAGGGAATTGTATTGGAATCGTACACTTTGAACTGTTAAGCAATCTAATTTACTTACTAGACTTTAGAGGCCTTGGAACGAGGATTCATATCTACATCTCTCATAGAAAGCGGTACATAAGTAGAGACTCAAGTATCTATTAAATGATTGAAAGATGAGTGCTCAGTTAATATAGCTTGACCAAGATTAAATGTTTAGACCTTCAGCAAGTGGTTCTAAAAGCACCACTTGAACCTTGAGTATAACATGAATTGCTTTAGACATTTAACACATCAGCAGTTAAACAGGAAAGGTGACCAACTACTATATGTAAATATAAAACTATATAGAACCCAAAAGGCAAATAATAGTTTTTGTTTTTGTTTTTTTTTTTAAAGATTTTATTTATTTATTTGACAGAGAGAGATCACAAGTAGGCAGAGAGGCAGGCAGAGAGAGGGGGAAGCAGGCTTCCTGCTGAGCAGAGAGCCCGATGTGGGGCTCAATCCCAGGACCCCGAGATCATGACCTGAGCCGAAGGCAGAGGCTTTAACCCACTGAGCCACCGAGGCGCCCCTCAAAGATAGCTTTTGATAGACAATATGATCTATACATCTTTAAGAACCCTAAACAAGGAGCTAAGGCAGACAGAGAATAGACAGAAGAGATATAGCTATCTTCAAAGACTTCCATGATACAAATTAGCCTATGCTAAATTAAAAATAAGGACATTTTAAAACTTAAAAAAAAATAAGGGCAATATGAATTCAGAGAGGGAAATGTCAATGAAGACTGAGGTACTACAACAGAGCTCAAGGCAACTATGGGGCTGAAGATACCGCTTAAACTCACACTTAAGCTTAGAAGCTAAGTAGAGAGGTCCCTCCCCAACTTCAAATTCGGTTGTGATCCATTATTTATAAAATGACAAAAGGTTACTTTTTTTTTTTTTTAAGGATTTTATTTATTTATTTGACAGAGAAAGAGATCACAATTAGGTAGAGAGGCAGGCAGAGAGAGAGGGGGAAGCAGGTTCCCCACTGAGCAGAGAGCTCGATGTGGGGCTCGATCCCAGGACCCTGGGATCATGACCTGAGCTGAAGGCAGAGGCTTTAACCCACTGAGCCACCCAGAAGCCCACAAAAGGTTACTCTTAGAAAAAAGGGAGAAGTGAAGGATAGGAAGAAAACTGGAAGCTAAGGCGTATAGACTGACTAGAAAAATGTTTTCCCCAAAGTGTTGGGGAAAAGGAAGCTGAAGAAAGCAAACAAGTGTGGGCCTCCCTGAAGGTTTTATTTCTCAGGGAGAGCGGAGAGGGTTGAGAGAAAGAATCTAAATACAGTAATGGTATAAAAGAAGATCTGGAGGTAGGATATTGATTGATGGCAAGGGAACCAATTACTAGATTATATTAACCAAATAATGAAGTTCTAGATATTGAAATAGCATAAAGAATAGAAAAGACAACTTTTATAAAGAACATTGTCTTCAAATAAGACCTCCATGCACAAACACTGAGCAAAGTGCCAGAAGTGGAAATCTGTTGCTCAAGAAGGTAGGCCATCTAAAAATAGGGTCTCCTGTCAGTTTAGAACACGGTCAATTTCAGAGGCTCCCTGGTGGGGAGGGAACAAAGATTCTCTCAAGGACCATGCTTTCTTGGTTTATTATTAGAGGGTTAGGGTTGGACAGAGCAGAAGAGGTAGGGTAGCAAAGACATTAATAATACAACTTCCTCTTACCAAGACCCATCCTGGCCCTAAGGAATCAATTAAACAAGAGGACTTCTGAGAAAAAAAAAAAAAAAAAATCCAACTTTATCCTCTTAATACAAATTAACTTTGAAAATGCCTTTGGCTGGGTATGATTCTCCCTGGATCAGGAAAGAGAGGTGGCTGGGGACTCCTTGATTCTGGTCGATCTATTACAAATTCACTAATTTGGTTCCTCTAAACACATATATTTTATAATTTTGGATTGTATGGTAGACATTATTAAGAACATGTGACATAAACTCTGGATTCTGTTAGATTCCTCTGAAGAATATTGTTTCCCCCTAGTAAACTGTTAATTCGGTTCAAATAAAATTCCAAATGCTGAAAACTCAATTCAGTTCTTTTTGCCTTCCCTGGGCTGCCTCAATCTGCCCTGTGCACATGTAGTTTATAGGCCAACCAGGTTACTAGGTAAATATTACAGCCAGAATTTGAGGCTTATTCTCTCTCTTTTTGGGTATTTCTCTCCCTACTTTCTAACTACTGTGGTTACCCTGAACTCTGTCCTTTGGTTCTTTAAACCAGTAGGATAGAAGGTTTTCTATCAGGCTTTCAATCTCCGAGTGTACAGACTAGGGCTCACCTTCTAGCTAAAACCAGAATCTTTCTTCTTTTTCTCATTCCCCAGTGCTTTAGATAGTTGTTTTTTATACTTTGTTCAGGGTTTATAGTTATCTGAGGTAAGAGAGTTGGCCTGATAAAAGCCATTAAACAGAAGCAGAAACAATTGTACCTTTTTTTTTTTAAGTTTTTATTTATTTATTTTACAGAGAGAGAGAGAGAGAGACAGTGAGAACAGGAACACAAGCAGGGAGAGTGGGAGAGGGAGAAGCACGCTTCCCTCTGAGCAGGGAGCCTAATGTGGGGTTTGATCCCCGGACCCTGGGATCACAACCTGAGCCGAAGGCAGATGCTTAACAACTGAGCCACCCAGGAGCCCCCAATTGTACCTTTCTGACAAGAGTAAAGGTTCATTTATTTTAAAATAGCCTACTCAGACTAATCTTTTTCATAATGTCTCAATTAATATGATGTTCTTGTTTTTTTTTATGATGTTCTTGTTGAGACAAGTATATTATCATCTGACAGTAAAAAACAAACAAACAAACAAACAGAAAAAAACCCCACAATAATTATTTTTTTTAAAGTAGGCTGGGCATGGAGCTCAAAGTGGGGCTTGAACTCATGACCCTGAGATCAAGACCTGAACTGAGATCAAGAGTCGGGCGCTTAACTGACTGAGCCACCTAGGTGCCCCCAAACACAATTATATTTACAGAGTCTCTTATTTAATCTTAACAACCCTACGAAATTAGAGGTATATTACAGATGAGGAAATGGAGGACCTTGAGAGAAAGCTTACCAAATAACAATGTTGTTCATTACAGTGGTACCAAGCAGAGCATCCTGCATCCCTTGGACCTCAGCAAAAGTTAGTACAGTCTCTTCAGGGGACATCAAAAATTGTTTTTCTTTGCTTCTGCATTTAAAACAGTGTTAAGAATCAGCACTTTGTACCAACGCAGTTTCTAAGCAGCCCTTGTACATATTACTGAACCATGCAAAATACACACTAATACCAGAAAAAATTAGAAAACATGTATTCTCAACTTTCCACGATGAATTACTTTTATATTACCTACCTAGGTATATTTGCAAGCACCTCAAATTCATCATATCCAAAATTAAACTTGCCAGCTCTCTCTTTAAACTTTGTGTTTCTTTCTGCATTCCTATCTCAGCAAATTGTACCACTGTCTACCCAGGTGACAAAGAAACCTGGACATTACTCTTTCCTTCTTCTCTACCTACTCAACCAGCAAGCCCTAATGATTTTAGTCTCCTCTTTCTCAAATCTGTCTGCTTCTCCCCATCTCTATTAATACTTGGCTAACTCAAGCAAGCAATTATTTGTCTCTTGCCTAGATTACTACAACAGTCAGGAATAAACACGACAAACAAAGTCCATGCCCTCTGTTATTACAAAAGACAGATAAATAACCACAACAAAGTATAACAAGCATGTAAAAAACACAGAAGATGCTTTGAGTTCCATTTTCAACATGTTGAATCTGAACTACCCACAAGATGTCTAATAGGCAGGTCTAGAGGCTGAGAAAGAGCTCAGAGCTAGAAATATACGTTTGCAAGTAGTCAGCATCTAGATGGTAATGAAGCAATGGAAACCAAGTGTGGAACAATAAAAGAGTCTAGGATCCTAAAACATTTGTGATTTTTAAGGGGTCTACAGTGATTTCAAAGAAGACTGAAGAAAGAATAAACTACATTTGCTGAGCCTCTCCACTCCACTGGCTTCCCTCCTGCTATACCAAGCTTCCCCACTCTCTAAACTGCTTCCGCGATACAGCCCCGTGTGGCGGCAAACCCTGGTATACAACACCTACAGCCCAGAAAAATGAAAGGCTAGTGATCTTTCTCTGAAAGCCTGTGATAAAAGCATTCTTTTAATAATTAAAACCAACCATCTTACCCTCCATCTTCTGCAAATGTCATGATTTCTACTTGTTGGTCACAAAGGGTCCCACTGCTACTGACTAGCCTCCTCTGTGTCAGGCCAAGCACAGCTTTTATATTTCCAGAACTCAGTAGCACTTGCTTTTCACGTTTACCATCAGAGGAACAAAGTAATGCCCTAAAACCAAGGATAAAGGAAAATGTGGAGAAGTCAGAAGTTAGCCTTCAATATGAAAGGACTGAGGTCTTTCTTTCTTATTAATTAATTAATTAATTAATTATCTTTTTAGAAAGGGGGGATAAGGCAAAGGAAGAGGAAGGGAGAATCTTAAGCAGGCTCCACGCCCAGAGCAGAGCCTGATGCACGGTTTGATCTCCTGACTCTGAGATCATGACCTGAGCTGAAATCGAGGCAGAACTTGACCAACTAAGCCACCCAGGTGCCCTGAAGTTCCAATTTTAAATGGCAACTTTAGTTAGGGATATCATTCCATTGATAGGGGTTTTTTTTGTTTTGTTTTTAAGGATTTTATTTATTTATTCTGAGAAAGAGGGAGAGAGTAAGCACGAATGGGGGGAGGGACAGACAGAGAGGGAGAAGCAGACTCCCCGCTGAGAGGGGAACCTGGATGCAGGACTCGATCCCAGGACCCTAAGATCATGACCTGAGCCGAAGTCAGCTGCTTAACCAACTGAGCCACCCAGGGTTCCCCACTGATAGGGTTTTTAAAAACAAATCTCTCTTGAATCTAAATTTATAGGTTTTTTAAAAATGATTTTAAAGTAATCTCTATACCCAATATGGGGCTTGAATCCACAATCCTGAGATCAAAAGTCACATGCTCTACCGACTGAGCCAGCCATGTGTCCCTAAATTTAGATTCTAAGATTCAAGTCTAACTTGCACTCAAAACAAGCTGATAGAGACAAAGACAAAGAGAAAACAAAAATTACGCCTTGAGAATTTTATACCTGATTTCTCTGATTTCCAAATTTCCCAAAGCCACACACACAAGATTACAAACATCAGGCACTGGAACTATCTGTAATACTGGAACCTAATGAAACAAAAAAGCCAAAAGTTATACTTGGTTGTTTCATTTTTAATTAATCGAAATTTTCCGAAATCTATCAGGTTCTCTTCTATTCTCATTGCACCAGGATAGTTTCAAAGAGTGAACAAATGTGAGAAAGTTTAGCAAACACCCTCTTTCTCTAAGCTGTAAATCTAAATAAGCTTAAGCAAAACCGTGTGTGTAGTAGCGTTTATTTAATACAATCTACTTCTAACAATAAAGGAATAATTAAATTCCGCCATGTGGACAAATGGAACATTGTGCAGCCATTTAAATTAAGTTTATTCCAGGGGTACCTGGGTGGCTCAGTTGGTGAAGCGTCTGTCTTCGGCTCAAGTTGCGATCTCAGGTTCTTGGGATCAAGCCCCCTGTAGAGCTCTCTGCTCAGCAGGGAGCCTGCTTCTCTCTCTTTCTCTGCCCCTCTCTTGCTGCTCATGTTCTCTCTCTCAAAAGAAAAATCTTTAAATAAGCTTATTTTTAAAAATAATAAAATAAGTTTATTCACGTAAATATATATTTATTGAGCACTACTATGCAAAGCATGGTGCCAGAGGCTGTGGATATGCTAGAGAACAATGACATTTGTTCAGAGTAGATCATAAGCATTCACATCAAAAAACAAACAAACAAAAACAAACCCCAAAAAGCTATGTGAGCTGATACATGTTTTTGGGGGGTTTTTTGTTGTTTAGTTTTCTTTATTTGAGAGAGAGAGTGTGGGATGGGGAGGGGCAGAGGGAGAGGGAGAATCCAAGCGGACTGTGCTGACCGTCGACCCCAAGATCACAGTCTGAGCCAAAACCAAGAGTCGGGCACTTAACCAACTGTGCCGCCCAGGTGCCCCAAGCTGATACATGTTAATGAACTTGACTGTGGGAGTCCTTTCACAGTGTATAAAATATAGAACCATATGTTATACATTTAAGTACATTACAATTTTGTCAATCATACTTCCATAAACGTGAAAAAATAAAATTCAAAATGAAGTATGAAGAAAATGTAGAAACAAGGAAAAAATGTTCATATCTTAAGTGAGAAAAGGCCGATTTAAAAATGTTAAACACACCAGGAAGCAAGCATGTTAGATACGTGTGAAGGTGGACAAGGACTACAAGAAAACACATAAAGAAAAGCAGCAGGAACAATGCTTTGGTGAGGGGTAAGGAACACAGGTATCAGCAAGTTCAGAAGTCAGAAAAGACACAAGATTCCAAGCTTCTCCAACACGTCCAACATAAAAATCCATTTCTCAAAAAACATGATAAAAATAAAACACAAGGTTCACTGTAGTTTAGATGGTAGGTATATGGGTGCTTACTCTACAACTTTTCTCTGTGCTTGAAAATTTTCATAATGAAATGGTGGGGAAAATGACTCATCTCAGTTCTCTCTTGCATGGTCGTGGGTCCCATTCTCGGTAGCTGCCCATCTACGTTACCATGTAAATGCTTGTGAAGACCGCTCTCAGCTCCAAGATTCTAACTTACCTCTGTGAAGTGCCAGGAATAAAGTTTTTCCCACTGCCGAGTATGGAGTGGTTTCCAAAGAGAAACTAGGTATTCACAGGCAGTTATGATACATGCCTCCTTGAAACCTGCTATTTCCCACCACGTGGCACTCACATCCACCGAGCAGGAACCCGAAGGATTCTGAAATAAACAGCAACAATAGTTACATTAAGGCCATACTTGGGGTCTGTTTCATGAAAAGAATTAAGTATGGAAAGTATTGGGTTATAAGGATTAAATACCAAGTAAAAGGTAATTAAAGTTTTCTATAGGTCAAAAGAAAGAGCGGGGCACCTGGCTGGCTTAGTCAGTGGAACGTGTGACTCTTGATCTCGGGGCTGTAAGTTCAAGCCCCACTTGGGGTGAAGGGATCATTCAAAAATACAATCTTAAAAAAAAAAAATTATGTACTAAAAAAAATGCCCCCCCCCCACTTCTATCACGATAAATCTAAAAATGTATAGCATGTAGCTCCAGAATGGAAAAGATTCAGATTTAATCACAAAAACGCAGCCCAGGGCGCCTGGGTGGCTCAGTTGGTTAAGCGACTGCCTTCGGCTCAGGTCATGATCCCAGAGTCCCGGGATCGAGTCCCACATCGGGCTCCCAGCTCCATGGGAAGTCCGCTTCTTACTCTGACCTCCCTTCTCATGCTCTCTCTCATGCTCTTTCCTAATAAATAAATAAATAAAATCTTAAACAAAACGCAGCCCATAAGAACTTGCCCATTTGTAAATGAAACATCCTGATAAACCACCCATGGGATGAAGAGGGAATAAAACTGAAACAACATACTACAAGTTGACCCTTGAACAATGTAGGGGTTAGGTGCACCGACTTCCCACACAGTCAAAAATCTGCATGTAAATTTTGACTTCCCCAGACGTAACTACTAATAGCTTACTTCTGATAGGAAGCCTTCCTGATAACATAAACAGTCAATGAACACATTTGGTATGTTCTATGTATTATATATTATATATAATAAAGTATAGAGAAAAGAAATGTTATGAAAAGAATCATAAAGGAAAGAATACACATTTACAATTCTGTACTCAGTTTACTGAAAAGGAAAAAGACTGTGTAAGTGGGCCTCTGCAGTTCAAACCTACGTTGTTCAAGAGTCAACTGTATTTCAAAATGAACAAGGAGAGCAACATGTATCCAAACACACAGAGCATGGCCAAAGCAACATTTCCAAAACAAAGTTATAATCATAAAGGCATTGATCAAAAAAACCAAGAAAAATAAAAATAGAGTAGGAAAACAGCTCAAGAAGTTAGCAAAAGAATAGGAAAGTAAGCACAATGAAAAACAGAAGCAACTATTAAGGGTAAAAACAGAAATAAATAGGAAACCAAAAAAACCTAATTAACAATCCATACAAGCAAAAACTAGTTTTTTGGGGAGACCCACAGAATGGAAAATCTCTTAAGTTGATGCAGGCAAAAAAAAAATACTTGAGAAAATGGGGGCTAGAGAGAGAGGTATAACTAAATACACACAGAAAAAAAAAACCCCTATTAGAATAATAAATAACTTTACCTATAAATTAGAAAAATGTAAATGAAATGGTTGATCCTTTAAGAAATGAAATTATTAAAACCAATGCAAGAATAGCTTTGAAATGACCATTACTATGTATCTTTTATATGAAAGGAATCTGGGGCTCAGAGGGTAAATACTTTGTCCAAGGTCACACAGCTAGTATCTGGCAGAAACAGTTTATGTGGGTTTCAAGCTTTCTTTTACAACCAGTTGTTTCCCAGCTGGGAGAGGTTTTGCAACCTTTCCCTGGGGGTTATCTGGCAATACCTGCAGACATTCTGGGTTATCATAACTGGGGGCGGGGTGCTACTGGCTCTAGGGGGTAGAGGCAGGACTCCCGCTAAATGTCCTACAGAGCACAGGACAGCCCCTGCAACAAAGAACTATCCAGCCCCCGATGTCCAGAGTGCAGAGATTGGGAAACCGTGCTCCACCGTGCCACTTCAAGTACCATGTACAAAAAGTTAACTAGGACACAGGTTCAATCCACTTCTTGGGATTTACTGAAATAGCATTAACAGAATACTGTAGCTTATATTTCTCAGAAATATTACATATATATCACATAGCATATCAAAAATTAACCATTCATTATAATCTAGAACTGCTACCCACTTTCTTATAAATCACCTTTTCCTTCTAGAAACACTACACCATTTGGATGGGAGGGTCTTGAATGACTTTCTCCCTCTCTGTCAAAATGCCGGATTTAAATTTAGATACAAAGATGAGTTACCTAGCTTAAGTTGTTCTTGGCAATAACTTGACATATAAACTCAAAACATAAATACAGCTAAATATTGTGAAAAACAAAGAATTTAAATGTTTTTCTGAATCTGTTTCACCAAGTGTATTTAGGTGTTAAATTAAGAATGAGAAGCTATAGATCAAATTCTTCACAATTTTCCTAGCAATTAACTTTTTTTTTTTTTTTTTTTACATGTAAGACACAAGACACATTATAAGGGAACAGTCTTCTGACCTTTAACTTTGATACCAACTGAAGGTGGCCTGGGTTTAAGCTATTACAAGCAGGAAGGTCTGCTACTTCAGTCTGTGGAAATAAAAGTCACACCATTAATCTAGGCTTTATAGATGTCTGCCTGCATTGCTCATTCATCATGTCTACCCGGTATGTGTCATTTTCTCTTTAAAAGCATCCAACCTCCATATGCAACTGCTTCCTTAATGACAAAGGGAATCAGATGCCCATATTTTAAAAATACATTAACTTTGACTTCGCCCAATGGAACTTAACGGCTACAGTGAAGTCGTATCAAAGAGACATGTTAAAGTATTCCTAAACACTGAGAAGCCAACATGTAAGAAAGTCATATGCGGTCTAAATTCACTAAGATATTTCATTCCTCCATAGAAAATCTCACCAGGGAAGCAGATTGTACCTGTTCAGTGGCCTGTTTCCACGACTCCGGGTGTGGATTTCCACAGAGCTGACTGTCTTTGAGAGTAACTGACTCGGTGGGAAGAGGGGATGCCTGGGGACCAGAATCACAGTCACAGGAAGGCTGTCCTTCCCTACCTGACGAAATCAGACGGCCATCTGATTTTGATGGGTTGGCCCAACTGTCGCGTTGTTTCCGATCACTGTCTTTTAAGTGAGGAAGTTGGGGTGTAGAGCAAGTTGGCCCGACAGCCTCTGCACACACTTTTTCACAGTGTGCTTGGGAGCCAAAAGCTGGAGTCGTGCCTAAGATGGGGAAAGTGGGTGAACACATCTCTGCTGTGGGCCTGTTGTTATCCTCGGGGGCACCAGTATTTGAAGGCGTGAAAAGTAACATGGATGAAGAAAGGCCCTTCTTCTGAGACCGGCTTGTTAGGTTTGACGTTTTAGGTTGTGCTTTTCCCGGGAGAACAAGAATTTCCTCTTCCAAGTCCTCCATTTCAATACTGACTTGTTTAGGACTCAGTTCTTCTAAAACACTACAGTTTCCCTCCTTACGGTGCTTCTGTCCATACATGTTTGACACAAAAGGCTCTACTGGTTTTTCTGAACAGGACTTCAGTTTTTCAAGCTTAAGAGGTCCAAACACTTCATCAGGTAACTGAAAGTCGGTGGTCTTGAGAAAAGATGACAGTTGCTTTAAACTTAGCATTTCATTCTCCTGAAATGAAGCCCTGAACACAGCACAATCCAAAGCTAGATAAGCATTATTTCTGGAAGAAAGGGAGTCCTCTTTCTGACAATGATCCTTCCCTGAAAAAGAAAGGAACAATAACAACAAATATCCAATACCCAACAGAGTGTGAGCTTCTAAACACCAAGACAGTGCAAAA
>JAPYYJ010003847.1:0-11076 GCA_028533885.1 Nasua narica
AAGGATGCCACTCTCACCACTTTTATTCAACATAGTACTAGCAGCCCTAGCCACAGCCATCAGATACCAAAAAGAAATAAAAGGCATCCAAATTGGTAAGGAAGAAGTCAAACTTTCCTTATTTGCAGGTGACATACTATATTTAGGAAACTCTAAAGACTCCATTAAAAAAGTACTAGAACTGACAAATGAATTCAGTAAGATCACAGGATACAAAGTCAATAGAGAGAAACCTATCGCATTTCTATAGACTAATAATGAAGTAGCAGAAAGAGAAATTAAGAAAATGCCACTACTTACAATTGCACAAAAAATAATAAATTCCTAATAATACCAAGGAGGTGAAAGATTTATACTCTAAAAACTATAAAACAGTGGTGAAAGAAATTGGGGATGACACAGCAAATACAAAGGTATTCCATGTTCACATATTGGAAGAACAGTGTTAAAATATCCACACTACGCAAAGCAATCTATACATTTAATGCAATTCCTATCAAGATACCAACAGTATGTTTCACAAAACTAGAACAAACAATCCTAAAATTAGTATGGAAGCACAAAAGACCCTGAAGAGCTAAAACCATATTGAAAAAGAAAAAAATTCTCAGATTTCTAGTTTTATTACAAAGTTGTAGTATTCAAAACTTTACTGTACAGGAGAAAAAAAAAAACTTTATCGTACTGGCACAAAAACAGACACAGAGATCAACAGAATATAATAGAGAGCCCAGAAATAAACTCACAATTATGTGGTCAATTAATCTTTGACAAAAGAGGTAAGAATATGCAATGGGAAGAAGACCATCTCTGTAACAAATGGTGTTGGGAAAACTGGACAGTTGCATGCAAAAGAATAAAAATGAACCACTTTCTTATACCATACTCAAAAATAAACTCAAAATAGATCAAAGACCTAAATGTGAGACCTGAAAACCTTAAAATCCTAGAAAAGATCATAGGCAATAATTTCTCTTACATTAGCTATGGCAACATTTTTCTAGATATTTCTCCTCAGGTAAGGGAAGCAAAAGCAAAGATAAACTATTGGGGTTACATCAAAATAAAGAGCTTCTGCACAGCAAAGGAAATAATCAGCAAAACTAAAAGACAACTTGCTAAATAGAAGATATTTGCAAATGACATATCCAATAAGGGATTACTATTCAAGATGTATAAAGAATTCATACAACTCAATACCTAAAAACCAAATAATCCAATTTAAAAAGGGCAGAAGACATAAACATTTCTCCAAAGACATACAGAGGCCAACAAACACATGAAAAGATGCTCAGTATCATTCATCATCAGGAAATGCAAATCAGAACTACAATTAGATTCACCTCACATCTGTCAGAATGGCTAAAATCAATAAGACAAGAAACAAGTGTTGGCAAGGGATATGAAGAAAACAGATCAGTCTGAGATTAATATGCATTGTTTATCATTGTGTTCTCTCCCCTGCTGATGGGAATGCAAATTGGTGCAGCCACCATGGAAGACAATATGGAGGTTCTTCAAAAAATTAAAAATAGAACTACCATATGATCCAGTAATTCTATTACTGGGTATTTACCCAAAGAAAATGGAAACACTAATTCAAAGAGACAGATGCACCCCTATGTTTATTGGAGCATTATTTATAATAGCTAAATTATGGAAGCAACCCAAGTGTCCATCCACAGATGGATGGATAAAGAAGTGGTGTATATATATACAGAATGGAATATTCCTCAGCCATAAAAAAGGATGAAATCTTGCTATTTGCAACAACATAGTTGGATCCAGAGGGCATAATACTAAGCAAAATAAATCAGCCAGAGAGAGACAAATACCGTATGATTTCTTTCATGTGTTGAATTTAAGAAACAAAACAAATGAAGAGGAAACCAAAAAAACAGACTCTTTACTATTGAGAACAAACTAGTGGTTGCCAGAGGAGAGGTGAGTAGGGGAATGGCTGAAATAGGTGAAGGGGATTAAGAGTACACTTATCTTGATGAGCACTGAGTAATGTATAGAACAGTTGAATCACTATTTTGTAAACATGAAATCAGTGTAACGGTATAATTATACTGAAATAAAAAATTAGAGTCTATGTTTGGGAAATTGTCTTTAAATGCCACAACAGAATAGTTTCTTATGTAAAATTAGTCATCAGTCATTATTCTATATTAAATTTTTTCAGACAAGCCCAGGTAGTTTTTATTAAAGTTTGCTATAAAAGGAAATGAAGCCAAAAGTTTTCAGTGATACCATTCTTATTAAGAGCTACAAACGGTTTATGATCTTTAAATCTCCACAGCATCACCGTGTAGTAGCAATTCGTACCCACATTTTATGGCTGAGGAACTGGTTTCACAGAGTTAAAGGGAATTGACCAAGATCTTGTAACAATTGAGCAATGGAATCAAATTCCTACCCATGTCAGCATTTCATGAGTGTTTAGCATGTGCTAAGCGCTGTTCTATGTTTTCTATAGTCATCATTCCATTTAACCCTTATACAGTGAAACAAGTGCTATGATTATCCACCTTTCAAACAGACACAGAAGCTTAGAAATATTAAATACTGACATAGGGGAGTAATAAAGAAAATTTATTCAGAATTCAGATTGGCTTTGCATCTGCCATGTACATATTAGTTACCAAAACTCAATACCTGAGTTTCCTCATCTGTACAATGGATATAATAATAGGATTATTAAGAAATTTCATCTAATACTGTATGTCAATAGTTTAGAATTATACCTACTTATCTTCCATTTACCAAAAGGAAACACACTTCTTAGTGTATTACCAATTGTTAAGAGGCTCAGTATTATTTAGATAAAACTGAGAATAAAGATGACTTTTAAATTGGCCACTTGGCGGAGGCACCTAGGTGGCTCAGTGGGTTAAAGCCTCTGCCTTTGGCTCAGATCATGATCTCAGGGTCCTGGGATTGAGGCCCCCATTGCATGGGGCTCTCTGCTCAGCAGGGAGTCTGCTTCCCCCTCTTTCTCTCTGCCTGCCTCTCTGCCTTCTTCTGATCTCTCTCTCTCTGTCAATAAACAAAATCTTTAAAAATAAATAAATAAATAGGCCACTTGTACAATAACCACAAGCAAAAATAACAAAAATTCAATCTCTGGGCAACAGTACTGCATGGAGAGCATATACAAAAATTCAATCTCTTATTGAGTCTTATGTATCAGAAATGTTAAATAATTTTTTATTTGGCTTCAATCAGATAAGTTATTGTTTATCCCCATTTTTACAGGTATAAAAACTGGAACTTAAGAGACATCAAATAACTTACCTAAAATTGTATAGCCAAACTCAGAGTAAGCTCTACATGGGACATAGGTCCATGAATTCCAAAATCTATGCTCTTCTATCAGCTCATACTTCCTGATGAAGCTTCCTTAAATGTTCCAACGTCATACATATTTCTTATAAATACCCACTAGCAGCAGAGTAACCAGAAAGATGTGTTTTCTCAAAATTGCAAGGGAGAGAACACAATGATAAATGATGCGTAATTAATCTCAGACTAATCTGACATTTTATTTAGAGTACAATTGTTAGACCAATTTTTTCCATACAACCATTTTACCTCTGACAAAAATTACTAATAAAGAAATAAAAACAAAAGAAAGTGAAAACACTATTTCAAAAAGATATATACACCCCTATGTTTATTGCAGCATTCTTTACAATAGCCAACATATGGAAGCAGCCCAAGTGTCCATTGATAGATGAAAGGATAAGGAAGCAGTGTGTGTGTGTGTTCATACAAATGTGTGAACTATTATTCAACCATAAAAATCTTGCTATTTACAACATGGACGGATCTAGAGTATATAATGCTAAGTCTGTTAGAGAAAGACAAATCCCATGTGATTTCACTCATATATGGAATTTAAAAAAACAAAACAAAAAGATAAAAGAACAGAATCCTCACTATCAAGAAAAACTGGTGGTTATCAGAGGGGAGGCGGAGGGGGTGGGTGAAATAGGTGAAGGGGATTAAGAGTACACTGACGATGAGCACTAAGTGATTCACAGAATTTTTCAATCACTATACTGTACATCTGAAACTAATATAACACTGTACACTATACTGGAATTTAAAAATTAAGGAATTTTATATCAAAAGTAAGTTGATGCAAAACTAAAATTTGTTTCTTCTGTTAAAAGGAAAATGTTTGAGGATTATTGGTCTTTTTTTTTAAGATTTTTTTATTTGAGAAAGAGAGAGAGATAACAGAAGGAAAGTAGGAGAGAGAAGCAGATTCCCGGCTGAGCAAGGAGCTCAAAGCGGTACTTGATCCCAGGACCCTGAGATCACGACCTGAGCCAAAGACAGATGCTAAACCGACTGAGCCACCCAGGCACCCCCTAGGATTATTGGTCTTTTTTATAGGAAATTATAAGCAAGCATTTTTCTTTACCTTTTATGTAATCTACCTAGAAGAACAAAGATTCTGTTTTTTCTTTATCAGGTCTTTAATTAATTGGTGGAAAAAAAACTGAGTCTATTCAATATTAGAAGAACTAAGACTTTTTAACAACTAGTTGGCTTTCTGAATTTGTCTAGGATGTCTCTAAATGCCACTTTGGTTAAATGGGTAATTTAGTATTTTTTCCATAATGGCCGGTGATCCTATTTAATCAAATGTCCAGATCTTTTCATATTTGTTGATACATTTCCCAAAATCAAATTCTAAAATAAAGTCTTATAACCTCAAAGAGGGTCCCTGTAAGAAGTCAAAGGATTTGTTCTCCTCATAAAAGAGAAATACTAAATAGAGGTTTTGATATGTTAAATTACACGGGAAGCATTGTCGAATAATTGATGCTAAACCGTCTTCAATTATATTTGTAGAAATAAATATTATTGAAATAAGCATTCTAGAAATTGTAAGGAACTCCTAAAAAACTGATCTGTCCTGGATTGTTATCCCTTATAATTCTAGTTATCCTGAAATGCTATATGTCACAGAACCAAATTGCTTCCTTGTCAATTGCATATTTAAACATTGTGAAAAAAATAAAAATAAAAAACCCTTTTCAGAATTCTTCTTTGCTGGTTAATCTCCTAGAGTAAAAATAATGTCATTGCTCATGCAAGACAGTTTGGCGTAAAGGGCACAGACTGGATTTGTAGGCCCTGGGATTTCAACTCTGCAGCTTGCCACCTGGATAATTACAGGAAATTTGCTAGGCTATTCTATGACTTATTTTCTTTATTGATGAAAGAGAAAAAACACATTTATCACATTATTTATAGCAAATAACACAGGATTTCATATATACAGAAAATTGTGGCTATTACCAGTATAAGCAACAATTAATTTCCAGATTTTCAAGTTTGTATGTGCATAAGTAGCAACTTATTATTTAAACCCAAAGACCAGAGACATTAGTGCAAAAATAATCTATTAATATTTAAAAGCCTTAAGCAGGTTTACTGGAATATAAGCAAATGTTTTCCATTCTGAAATACTTAAAATCTATCATATTCCTATTACAGTATATATTATCTTATAATGTCCAAAACAAATTTATCTTTATTTTTATGAAATTTCAGTTTTTTGGGGGTGCATGGGTGGCACAGATGGTTAAGTGTCTGCCTCCAGCTCAAATCATGATCTCCAGGTCCTGGGATTCAGCCCCGCCTTGGGCTCCCAGCTCAGTGGGAAGTCTGCTTCACCCTCTTCCTCTGCCTCTCCCCCTGCTTGTACTCTCTCTCTTAAAGAAATGAATAAAATCTTTAAAAAAAAAGAAATTTCAGTTTTTCTAAAGGAAACGATGCTTTGTATTCCAGAATTTTTTTAGACTGATTGTATTGCACTCTATTATTACTCCTAAATAATAAGAAGTGTACGTGCCATTAAATATTCCAAAGCACTCTATGAAGACAATTTTGAGGGAGGCGGTCAATTACAAGTCATCTCCAAGTTTCATTACTCTAGCAGACATAATACTGTGTAAGCATTTAAATATAAATTTTAAGTTATGGAAGTAAAATTTACATCAGACTATCAGAAACAAAGCCACATGAATTACTCTAATTTTGTGGTTTAAAAATTCTAAAAACAAATACCCAGTCTTTTTAAGGGGGAAAAAAAACCTGCAGATCCTGAGAAAATACTTTCTAATTATAAGGATATACAATTTTTCCCCTCAAAGAGTCATGGAACATAGAAATCTGAAGGAAGCTTAGACAGCAAGTGTGTCCTTATAACTCCAAAAAATTTCATTCGGTCTGAAAAACATCCAAGCTGGCATAAAATAGTTTACTAGCCTGAATCTTGGAGCTAAAACACCTGTATTCTTTGGGAGAAAAAGGTTTTATTTTGAAGTAGAGTAAAGCAAGAAGAAAAGATGAATTCTATAGATGAGGGAAGACAGAAACAGGGAGAGAATGTCGAAATGTTCCCCTAAAGAGAAACTTAGAGAGCTAAGGGTTTCCTTGACTATTATTAAGGCTTTGCGCATGAAGCACCCGTTTCTGCCACCGCAGAGTGACGTGCAGAGCGGACAGTTCTCGGTCAGTCACAGGCCACTTCCTCAGCACCAGGTCTGCAATTTCTGCCTCTGTAGCCTGCCAGTCGCCCCTTTCACAGGGATAGAGCCTTACTCAGCTGTGAGTTGGCTAGTCTGTCTTGTCCTTTCTAAGGTACTGCTCCACCTATAGGTGGGCTGCGTGGAAGAAGTCTCTGGTGCTGGAAGGACGGCGGGAGAAAAAAAGTTCAGGGCCGTTGTCTAGTTCTGGGTTGGAAATCCCATTCATTTCTTTATTCCTTTTGTTGAGGAAGTCTTTGAAAACAACGAATAAATGGAGGTTGGTCCTTAGTAATGACCTATACTATGTGACCTATGTGATTTCTTCCTTCTCCTGACATTAGTCAGCTGCCTAATGATCATTGTCAATTAATTAAGTAAATAAACACTCTGATCACCTAATACGTGTGAGGAACCATACCAGATTATGGAGATTAAAAAATACAGAAGACCCAGAGCTATCCCCAGGCAGCTCAGAGTTTAGTGGATCCCAGAAGATACACAGGCTGTATCTTTAGATGCAGTAGCTGCCAGGCAATAGGGGAAACGCATCCACCATGACCGAGGCAAAGATTAACAACCCAGAGGAGGCGGAGCCCGGAATGTCCAACTCAGCCTGAAGGGGATGAAGGCATTTACGCTAAAGGAGTGACACGGAATCCAGAAGGCAAAAGTGGCAGAGGCATAAAAAGGCATAAATACCACTGAGTTGGACATAGGACAGCTGGAAAAGAACCTGGTTCATTCAGGCAAGAAGGAAATTGTGACAGGAACATGACAGGAAGACAGAGCAATTAGTGTAAGAAAGGAAGCTGGAACCAGATTCAAAGGGTCTTCTATAACCAGTTAGATATAATAGGTCTTCCTAGTAGAGTCTCTTCTCCTTCTTCTCTGTTATTATTTTTTTTCTTTTTTTAAGATTTTTATTTATTTATTTGACACACAGAGAGATCACAAGTAGGCAGAGAGGCAAGCAGAGAGAGAGGGAAGCAGGCTCCCTGCTGAGCAGAGGGCCCAATGGGGGACTGGATCCCAGGACCCTGAGATTATGACCTGAGCCCAAGGCAGAGGCTTTAACCCACTGAGCCACCCAGGCGCCCCTCTTCTTATTTTCATACACTGCATCTTTGGTTCTCCTCCAACCTTCATGCCTTTTCTTCCTCTTGACATCTTTTCAGAGAAAAGCATGGCTACATTTAATCACAGTATTCTGTTTGCTTTGGCCTTCTTACAGAATGGATTTGATTAAATAAAAATACACTTGCTGCCTTTGCACAGCCATCGGCAATAAACCCCTTCTCAACTGGAGTGTGTGATGCATTTAGCTATGCAGCAGCTGATCACTGTGGTCTGAATCAACTGAGGACAGTTAAATAGAAACAAAATATATTTCATCAATGAGCTGAGCTCAAATTAAAGAAACCATATTGGTTTTCCTGATGTTCTCCAGACTCAGTCCGTGGACTCCTCCTTCCCTGTGCTCTGAGAATGTCTCTAGCAGGTCCCACAGCCTTTCTGGTCATTCTCAGTAAGTAATCTGTTTTTCTGGGCACCAAAATTTTAGTCCAATCAAGTACAACTTTAAAACCCTCATAAATTAAGCTGCACCCCTTGTAGCTCATGTGCACTCAAGGCAGAGAAATATATACTGAGCAGCGGATGCCTCTTCATTTCTCCTTCCCTCTCCTGCCAGTGGCTGTTCGCAGCTCCTTCAAGATCATCGAGGCTGGGGAAATGACCACGTTAGTGATGGAGAAGAGGTAGGGAACCCGAAAATGTCCTACTTGATGGGTGACAATTTCTTACTGTGATCTGGTTTTATGTGCCTTGTGTGCGACAGCCATATAGTTAGCAAGTGGCTAATTCATTCTCACATAGAATATACATGACCATTCCCTGGCTGCTGGGCGGCCTCGTCCCCCTGGCTGCTTTTACACTCGGTTTCCTCCTCCAGTCCTGCATACCTAGCTTCCCTCATACTGGGGTCCCCTGGTAGGACTGCTCCGGGAGAGAGGAGTCCTCTTCGGCGTGAAGCTACTCGAGAGAGATGTGTCGAGTCAAATTGAAACAGACAGCTTTCATATAAAACTTGCTGTTACAGACCTATGCTTATGGACCGAAAGGACCTTTTGAGAAGAAAAAATATCCATGCTCCTGCCTTTGGGACTTTATGCTTGCTGTTCTCTTTGCCTCTAAGTCTCTTCCTTGGAACCACATGGCTTGCTCCTTTACTTTTTAAGAAACATTCCCACTTACAGCAGCTTTCCTTTGGAAGACATCAAAGCTGAATTCTGTGTTTCATTATGGCTCTTCTAACCAGCTAAATTTACTCAAGCACGAGGAGCTTGGAGGGATCCTGGTATGCCAGACTCTGACTGAACCTAATTGAAGACCCTTTCCCAACCAACCGCCTCGGACACATTCCCTCCTCTCCGAAGTGATAGTTTACAATCTTTTTTTTTTTTTTTTAAGATTTTATTTATTTGACAGAGAGAGAGAGATGACAAGTAGGCAGAGAGGCAGGCAGAGGGAGAGGGGGAAGCAGGCTCCCTGCTGAGCAGAGAGCCTAATGTGGGGCTCATTCCAGTACCCTGAGATCATGACCTGAGCCCAAGGCAGAGGCTTTAACCCACTGAGCCACCCAAGCGCCCCAAATCAATCAATACAATCTTCTATTAGCATATCCATCACGACCATCCTGTGGTAGAGCCACAATAAGAAGCACTTAACATATACTTGTTGAACAAATAACTGAAACAATGTAAACCAAGTTTTCCTCCTACAAACAAATGTCAAGTGTTTTCATGACAGGTTCTTATTCAGAGAGTAAATTGGGAAGGAAAATAATTGTGTGGCTTTTAAATTAGACTGTGAAAAGTGTTTACAAATTTGACAAATTTTGTGATGATGTAGATATTCTCTTTGATACTGTTATCATATGAGCAAAATAGAGCTTTCCAAAGAATCATACAAGTAACCCAATTTACTATTTACCACTACAATTTGATGAAATGAAAAGGTACAAATTTGTACTAAAACACTAAGAGGGATCTTTGTTTTAAAATATTGTACTTAGAGCATATGTAACAGAACAAGCTGAGCTAATTTACATTGGCGATTATGATGAGTCTAGTTCATTCAAAATTATACACAGAATGCTGTGTGTATATTTGCATACATGTGTTTCTCTGTAAAATTCCCAAACATCTATTGGTGTCTTAACTTGAGGAAGACATTTCCAACAGAGATACCACACTTCCCAGGTTGAAAAAAATCTATTGGTTTTAGGCTTCAATGCGAGCTTACCACATTTGTTTTCTGACTTCCTTCCAAACATCTACAATCCTCTTTGAAAACACATTTCTGATCAGCCCATTCCCCTACATGAGGATTAATGATAATTTCCCAGTATCTACATAATAAAGCCCAAGGTGGGAACACATTCAAATGTACAAGGCAACTCTCAATCCATCAACAACCTACTTTGCACACCTCACCTCTTGCTGTTTCTCACCTGGTACCAGATTAGCTGAGCCCCCAAACCCACGAACTCCGCACAATCTCAAGCTCTTTCACATGCCTGCATTTTTGCTCATAATGTGGTCTTTGTTAATAAACAAAAAATTATTTTTAAAAGTTTTTTAAAAATGTTGGAACATATGAAAGCTGGTAATTCTGTTAATAATCTCACTATTTTATAGACGAAGTTAAAAGAGTCAGAAAAGATCTTCCATGTACCATTACCACAGAATTTATCAATTTTACTGCCATTGACTGCTCTTGTCCAATGATCTAGGGGCAAACTTTGCATGTGTGCACTGCCTGTCATCCCTTTCACAGATTCAAGGACTGTCTCCTGTGATCATCTGCTTCTCTCTCACACATCATAAATTCCCCACCTCATTCTTTGCTGGTTTGTCTTGAGAATCAAACATACTATATAATCTCCAATCCTTAAAATACCACACACAAAATTTCTCCTGCTCTCTCATCTCTTTCTAGGTCTCTCTGCTTCTCTTTACAGCAAAATCCTCCAGGGTTTGTTAAAGTGAGTGTGTCTCCACTCTCTCTATTCACTCTCTGCGCGGATGACATCAGTCAATCTTTCACCTCTGCCACTCCATCAAAAGTGCTCCAGTCAAGGTCCAGTCAAGGACTGCCCACCATGTTGCTGCCCGGTGGTCCATGATCAGGCCTTATTTTATTCAGTAGCATTATTGCCACTTAATCGTTCCCTCCTCCTGAAAACACTTTCTCTACTTATCTTTTAATAATTATTTCCATGGAGTTTATCTCCTCCCTTACTTAAAACACATTCCCATTGTCCTTTCTGGCACTTTTCTCCTGTCAGAGACCAGGAACTCATTTTTTTTTTCTTTTTTCTTCTGAGACTTCAATTTCATATGCCAGACAATATAAAATTTACATGGTAATTAACAACATTATCTGGTAAGCCTGTGGAGGTGATGGTTTGAAGACACAGATTATTTCCATTTATATGGAAGTTAACAGACAAAAGCCCAGT
>JAPYYJ010003848.1:0-11075 GCA_028533885.1 Nasua narica
GCTGTGTATCATAACTGACAGATTATACCGTCTGAGGAAGTGAGACTCCGTGTGATTTTTCCAGATTTGTGGAGCCCTGCAGCATAGAATGTTTCAAGTAAATCCAATGATTGCTTGCTATTAAATACCTATAGAGATTTTTTTTTCTGTCTTTATGAACCTCTTTCATTTGAATTCAGATTTTATTTTGGGATTTTTGATATTCATGTTAGTCAATAATGGAGGCTGATATGGTGTATTGACTTGAATCCCTCCCTTCCATTCTTCTCGGGTTAAGAACTCTGATAATGGAAGGGAACTATGGAGCTGACATTCAAGGAAAATCCAGAAAACGAATTCTTTTTTATCTTCAGGCAGAGCGGCTCCAATGAATAGAGAAGTGTAATAAAGCCTTTTTATACGCCTGTCATAGAAAGACAAACCTTTTCCAAAGGAAATGGATTTGAGTATTTGCGGGGTATGATAAACAGCCTGACAAAAAAGGGCCTGAATTTCCCTTTTAAATGTTCAGTAGGGGGAGGTTTTAACTTCTCCTGTCAGGTAAAAAAGAATTCATTATGAAAGCCATTCCAGCTGAAACTCAAAAATGAAAACGAGGCCTGATCAGAGTGGAAAGCAATGATTTAGAAATGTGTTAAAGGGTGTAGTTTAATGAATAAAGTGTCAACTTTCCATAGGAGCAAAAATAAATCACGCATAGGCTTAACCATTTTTGTCGCTGTGAATGAGCGGGGTGTACCTGGCATCAGCACTCATTGTGAGGAAACATTAAAATCTAATTCTCACCGAGATCTGTGTACGTGAATTGTTGATAATGATGTTAATAATGGCATTGTATCCATTTTACGACTTTTCTATTCCAGCAAAGGCAAAAAGGAGAAAGAAAATGAGGAGCATTTGAATGAAAATGGCCCTAATTTTCAGACTTTATCTACTCAGCAGAAAGCCTCGGGCCCTAGAATCCACCCATCAAGGGATGACCTGATGTCCCGTGGCAGAATAGTCTAGATGCTCGGTGTCCCTGTCCTTGGTCTTGGTCTCCAGGTACGTTAGCTTCCTATGACTGCTAACGAAGGACCACAGACGGGGTGCCTTCCACAAGAGAACTTTAATGACTCACAGCCCTGGAGGCTGGAAGTCCAAGATCGAGGTGTCGGCGGCGTTGCTTCCTTCTGGGGGAGAATCTATTTCAGGCTTCTCGCCAGCTTCTTATGGTTTGCTCTCAATCCTTGGCTGTTAGAGGCGCCATCTTGATCTCTGCCTTTGTCTTCTCATGGCGTTTTCCCTGTGTGTAGGTCTGTGTCCAAATTCCTTTTTAATTTTTTTTATTTTTAAAAAGTTTAAAAAAGATTTTATTTATTTATCTGACAGAGAGAGAGAGAGAGAGAGATTACAAGTAGGCAGAAAGGCGGGGAAGCAGGCTCCCCGCTGAGCAGAGAGCCCAATGAGGGGCTTGATCCCAGGACCCTGAGATCATGACCTGAGCCAAAGGCAGAGCCTTTAACCCACTGAGCCACCGAGGCGCCCCCAAATTCTTTTTTTTATAAAGACAGCTGTGACACTGAACTGGGACCCACCCTGATGACCTTCTCTTAACTAGTTACATTTTCAAAGATTCTGTTGCTAAATAAGGTGATCTTCTGAGCTGCTGGGGATTAGAACTCCATTGTTTCTTTTTTGGGAGAAACAGGATTCAACCCATAACACCACCCCAGGCTGCTTTGTAACAAGGTTGTTTGATTTGTTAATAACCAAAGGCCTGTTCCTAGCACAGTCCCTCCGCAGGGGATCAGAGTTCAGCAAATCACGGAATAAGTAAAGTAATTCCTTACCTAGGTATACATACTTACAAAGCATCATTAGGTATCCTTGAGGCATGGGTTGTGTAATACTTATTTTATTAGTGAGGTTACCAGAATATGCTTCTCCCATTCTATAGTTCTGGTTTGTTTTCTTGCTATCACTTGTTGAACTAAAAGTGAAGGCAAGGACCTTGATTATTTGCTTAATACTGTGTTGACCCACTGAGCTTGGTGCTTGTGAGGTGTTCAGGTTTACAAAATTATTGCTGCCTTGTTATGTGCAGTAGGAAGCAAGAGCACACACAGAATGAGAGCACACATTGGTAAGAATGAAAGGATTGGAGCTTCAATGGAAAACACGTCGGATCCGAGTTATCATGAGAAACCATCCAACCTGATGCTTACACACATTTCTGAGTCTCCTATGCAGACGGCAAAGGAGGCCGGTCATTATAGGCTAGTTCTCCTTGCATGCCAAGGACAGAAGCAAATCATGCATGTGTAAAGCAATGCTTACATTTCCTTCCTCCTTCTCCTTTTCCTCTTGGATGTACTGAGTCCCCACTGGTACCAACTAACATGTTGTTGCTTGCATTTGCTCTTTATTTAGTAAAGACGACCAAATGATTGCATTTTAGCTCATTTTCTTTTCTTTTCTTTTTTTTCTGCTGTTCCTCTCATGGCAACCTTAATGAGCAACATAATGGGTAAGGGAAGCAGGAACAGAAAGGAAGGGGGAAGAGCAGAGCCCTGCATAGTTTCTAAATGGAATTCTTTTACGAAATCATTTAGAAAGAACTAGAGATTGATAGGAAGTTGTCTCTTAGGAGATAGCAATTTTCTTTGGGTAAATTCATTTTTCCATAATCATCTTCAGCATTGAATGGAAGTATTGCAGAGCAGGAAATGGCCTTAACAATTTGCTAGTTCAACTCCCTCATTTTACAGGAGGACATTGAAGCCCAGAGATGATAAGGTACTTGTCCAAGGTCACAAAAATTAGTTTTTACCAGAGCCCTCCCTGGATCCTATGCTTTCTTTGAGCGCGAGTCTATTATTTTCAGTCTGCTGTATATTCCCCCTTAGAACTAAGAAGGTTTTTCTTTTTTCTCTCCCCCCTCTCTCTCCTCTATTCTTCTTCCCTCCTCTGCGCCTGGCCTTTTTTTTCATTTTTAGATGCTGCTCACAGCTATGTTCCCTGTGGGAGAAACTGCCTACCTGGATGCTTCACTACAGACACTGGAATCGCGACTGTGTGAGGTTGGTGGGGAAAGGTCCTGGCTTATATCAATCCCTGGAGGGACATTATGCTGTACTTATATCAATCCCTGGAGGGACATTATGCTGTACTATACTATTTAAAGCTAACACAGGGGACAGGCAGGCAATGACGGAACTCCCCCTGTGGAATCAGAACACATGTAGACGACTCTAGGGCTAACCTATGCTTCATCCTACACCATCATCATGAACACCACACAGTGGTGTTGTGAGGTTCATTTCCACTTCCTAATCTCCTGCTGAAACCCTTAGCAAAGTGTGACCAGGAGCCATCTCAGTCCTGGTCCGATGTAGTCACTTTTTCTCACACATTTCCATCCTGCTGACCCTTTCTCAGGGGCCTGTGCTCTTCCTGTCCTCAACCACTCCATGGGACTGTTTAACTGCTTATGTTTGGCCTTTGTTAGAGAATTCTGTTTCCTTCTGCCCTTGCTGCAAGTTCATTCTCAGCTTGGGTCTACATTCATGGTACTTAAAGGAGGCTGATATTCCCCAACATGCTCGGCAAAAACAGCGGCTTCCTGCGGACCACACCTGCGGAGGGTCTCTTTCTCCCACACTCTGGGACTTGCTCTCATCCCTGTCCTAACCAGCGGGGCTCTGCCCTGCTGCCTCTGAGTTCTACCCCTGTGTTTTCTGCTATACTGTGACTTGGGGAAAGGGCTCCCCACTTGGCTTAATCTGGTAACAAGAACACCCCCCACATTAGATCTTCTATGGCACGGAGGCCATTCTATTTCCCAGTGCGTGGGGCTCCACCAAGCATTCTTTTTGGCTGCTAGAGTTCTCCATTTTACTGTTCACATTTTCAGATCTTTGCTCTCAATGTGGGCTAGACAAGTGGACTGGAGGTGGCTACTACCCTCTGCCCCCAAAACAACGCTGGTTACCTGGCAGGGAGAGGAAATGGTCATATATGGTCATATAATATGATCTCGATGTGAGAATGCCTCCCAGTGTTTGTGTTTTCTACTGAATAACGCCTTCAGAAATAGTGATTTGATCAGCAGGGTTCTGCTTTTGGAAAACCATCAAACCAAAGCCAAAAACCAAAACAAAACTCTGGTCCCCAGAGGGCGGCGGTGAGTCCAGGATGGAAAGGAAGATGGCAGGGGGAGGAGCATGAATTCCCAGGTGGGCGATGGCGCCAAAGGCAGCGGGAGGGCTGCGTGATGTTGGACTTTGGAACTGTCATGGTTCTATTTTCGTCTCTCTCCTCCTAACCTCCACCTGGTTTCTCCTTTTCTCCTACTACTTCTGCTTAACCCCTCTCATATACTCACCCCGCTATCAAGATGGTTAGCTAACCACCACGAATGTGTCCTTTCCCCTCCCTGATGTGGGGATGTTGCAGGGGGTGGGGAGGAGGCCAGCCAGGCAGGGATTGCATTTTCCAGCCCTCCTTGCAGACATGTGTGGCTGTGTAGCAAGTTCCCAGGGATGCAGTGTGGGCAGAGACCTGTCTGTTGTTTCAGGTTGGGCTTTGGAAAGAGAGCGTGCCTTCACCACCACCTCCTTTCCCTTCCGCCTGCTCATCATGGCAGACTCCGGAGCTCTCGTGAAGTGGTTTCAACCTCGCTGTTCAGTGGAATCATCTGGAAAGCTTTAAAAACCCCTGCGGGGGCGCCTGCATGGCTCCGTCATGAGGCGTCTGCCTTCGGCTCAGGTCATGATCCCAGGGTCTTGGGATCGAGCCCCGCATCGGGCTTCCTGCTTGGCGGGAAGCCTGCTTCTCCCTCTCCCACTCCCCCTGCTGTGTCTCTCTCTGTCAAATAAATAAATAAAATCTTAAAAAAATAAATAAATAAAATAAAATAAAAATAAAAAATAAAAACTCCTGCGGCCCAGACCCCACCCACGGAGATGCTAATTAAATTGGTCTGGGGTGTGGTGGAGCCGCAGGAGTTTTAAAAGGTGTTCCAGAGGCTAAGTAAGGGAGGCTGAGAACTGACACTCTGGAGGGGCGTGGGGCCATAAGAAGGAAATTGTCATGGGGAAGAAAGCTACCCACTCGCCAGGAACACCCGCGTCGGAATGTTACTTAAAAGAGAAAGCAACGTTTATTCTATGAAGTCCCTGGGAATTCAAGGTTTATTTGTTCTAACAGCTCAGTTATCCCAATTAATGTATTTTTTTTACATGAACACAGAGAGAACGGCTCCTTAGTATGCCAAGATTTTCTCCCAACATCTCCCGGTTGCTTTTTTCTGTCGGATTCAACTGTCCCCCAAGTGGGGCAACTGGGGTGTTGGTGGGGTGCAGAGTTAGGCCTCCTCTCGGGCATTCCCAGGTGCAACTACGGCGCCCCTGTCAGAGTTAAGCTCACATGGAGATAATCATTGTTTTATCTGAAAGACGGTGATTTCCTCTAGTGTGCATTCGTCCCGTGATTCCATTAGTCTTTGTACTTCTTCTGTTTACTGAGATCCAGTGCTCAGGATGATGCCTTCTACTCTGTGGTTGGTGATCTGATACCATATTTAATTTTTCCAAGTTTTCTGATACCACTCAGTGAGAAAAATAATTGTGAGTGTTCAATTGCAGAATGTTTCTCAAGTAATTGTCTCAAAACTGCAGGGTACGTACTTGATTTCTTTTGATTGATCAGTTTTGTGTATATACTTTTCCAACATCTTGAATAATTTAGAAGCAGTCTTTGATTTGTGGCTAATTTGGTGTCCGGCTATTATGCACCCTTCTGAAACAGCTAAAGAGAGAACTGCTTTATAAGGACACTCATTGTTACATTGAACTTGGGCATAGCGCATGGCTATGGTTTCCTGGTTTCCAGGTTTCCTGGAAACCTGGTGCTTATCTTCAGGTCATGGTGTGTTCTAAAAGGCAGGTGTTGGTCTGGTCACATCCTGACATTAGCATGGATAGGTTGGCAAGTTTTCTGTTTGCTTTAAGCTTTTTCCCTTGTGTTAGTTGAAAGTAACAGTGAAAGGGAAAATAATGCCTGCTGGAGTTCCTGAACCCAACTTGAAAACTTAATCACAGGGAGGAAGTAAGGCTAGTTCTGGAGTGAAAGTGGGCCATGGTAGGGGAGGAAGCACAGTCATAGGGATGCTCTAGGATTATTCTGGGACGTGTGGAGAGCTTTCCAGGTGGCCGGTAATCCACCCTCCAGCAGACCAAGGGACTCAACTATACCAAATCGTGCACCTTGCTCTCTGTGGTTGCTTATAATGAGGGAGACACACACCATGGGGAAGTGTGGGGAAACTCGGTTGAAGGGTGTTATGAAGAGTCTCTTGTAGGGTTTTGGCTTATGTCTGACGATTTTTAGGAGGGTTCAAGAAATAGGGATTGGATACTTCTAAGAAGTGGGGGGAACTCTATGCTTGGGTCTCTTAATCACTCTTCTTTAAAAGGTGGGATAAATGAATCAAAAGAGGAGCTGTAATTGGTAAAGAAAAGGGATCACTCATTTGCAGGGGATGGGCTATTGTGTTGTTTTTGTGCTTTGGACAATGTTCATATTTTTGTGTGGACTCAGACATGATTATGGGCTGCTCTTGTTTTTGCTTTGATCCATCACGTGCCGATGGTCTTGTCTGATATCGGCGTTCTGTGCAATCGTTGATACTCAACAAGGCCTTGCTGTGTGTGAGCCCCAGTGCCAGCTCCTAGCAGGACCAAGGCCCTGCTGATTGAACCCGGCCAGTTCCTGCATGTCCCAGGCTGTTTTTCTTGCCCTCGGGCTGGTATACTCTTGTGTAGCCATTTTGACTTTTAAAATATTGAAGGAGTTCTGCATTGCTGATGTGATAGCAATTCACCATCGATCCTGAGTCTTCAAAGAGGTATCTAACGACCCTTCTCCACGGCTCCCTACTTCTTCCCGATAACCCATTGGTTGGTACCAAAGTAGCGAACCTTCTGGATCATGCCCCAGGCAGCAGGAAAGGGTGAAAAGACATGAAGAAAATGCTGAGTGAAATAAGTCAATCAGAGAAACACAATTATATGGTTTCACTAATATGAGGAACATAAGGAATAGTGCAGAGAACCATGGGTGATGGAGGGGGGCAAGGGGGAGGAGGGTGTAGAGGGAATGAATGGGAAGAAATCAGAGAGGGAGACAAACCATATGAGACTCTTGACTCCGGGAAACAACTGAAGGTTGCAGAAAGGGAGGTGGGTGGGGGGATGGGGTAACCAGGTGGTGGGCATTGGAGGGGGCCCATGATAGGATGAGCACTGCGTGTTGTATGCAACCGAGGAATCATTGAGCCTTATATCAAACCCCAATGATGGCTAATATCTTGGCTAATTGAATTTAGATAAAAAAATGAATGAAAAATAATAAAAAGGAAAATGAAGCAGAAAGGAGGCCCGAATAGTGACCTGAACAAAGGCTCAAAACCGGAAAGAGCTGAGATGGAAGGAGGAACAGAAGAAGAGACTAGAGAACGAGAGGAAAATTCAGGCCAAGGCACCTCCCCAGGGGCTTTTGTTATCGTGCCGTTCAGTTGTAAAGAACACATCTCCAGATGAGTCTGCCACGGGCTAGAGCTTAGAAAACAGCCATTTTGTTACAGAGAAGTTTGGGCAGGAGTTGGATCAACTTTGGCAGGGTGTAACCTGTAAAGAACAAAGGAAATGGAGCTCTGCGGCTTAGCGACCCTAGTGGGACGGAGTCTAATGGAAGCTGGTTACCATACGCAGCGTGGCGTCCTCACTGCCCTTCGCGGTTTCCTCCCATGATGCTCCTTTGAATCACAACCAGCACAGGCTCCTGCACAGGTATGAATAACCTCTCCGTCTTTGAGTTAGAATGGAAAACAGCAGGCGTTTACCTGCCAAGTCTCGGCGAGAAGGCAGTCTGAACAGATGGCGGAGGGAGCTGCGCAGAAAAACCTTGATGAACCGCACGGTGGTGTGCGCGGGGCACTGCGCGGGAAGACCTTTCCTCTTCCCCCTTGTGAAGAACTTCTGCAAATAGCCAGCAGGAACACCGGACAAGGGTGGGGGCGCCCGAGAGCTCATCCTTCTGAAGTCGGAGTTCTTCAAATTGGCAGCATCAGCACTGTGTCTGGGAGCATACAGGGACATTGAAAGAATCCATGAAAGGGAAAGAGAAGGGGGAGTGAGGCAGAGGAAACAGTGCATTGGCAGAAGGAGGCCAAGTCCGGGAGCTGGAAGGGGCCTGCAAGGTCCCTTCATCCCAGGTTCTCACTGTAGCTCTGTGTGTCCTGGGACTCTGGAGCATCTCTGGTAGCCAGAGTCTTTCTGGACCCTTGCAGTGCCTGGCTATGTGAAGCAGAAACAGGCAGTAGTGAAACAGGCCAGGCTGACGTAGATCAGGTACTTCCAGGATGACCTTCCCATTAAATCACTTTTTAGGGAGTGTTTTTCCTAGAGAGATGGGTGTCCCATTTCACAAACACATTCAGAAAAGCCCCTTCCAGCCCTGGGTCATCTTCATACACGTGTGAGTGATGGCCGTGCGTTGCGTTCCATCTCAGGGAGAGAATTATTGGAGAGGTTGTTCTTTTGGGGGGCTTCCTTTGGGCACTGGAATATGTCATTTGTCTCAATTCTTTGTTTTACATTTTTGGCTGGATGAATATTTCTGAAAAGTTGAATTTCCTTTCTGATCATGGAGGGGTAAGGTCATTTTTATTATGGAGAGTTGCTTTGAGTCTCAAATATTTTATATCTTTCTCCATTGGAGATAAGAGGTTATTGGATGAAGACACATATTGCCCAGCATTCTCAAACCTGATTATACACTTTTTTTTCTAATCTCTTAAAGGAAGCCCCATAGTCTCAGGATAAGAACTCTGATTCCTTGTTATAGTAGGACCCGAGTATACTGGTCCTTTCCTACTTCTCCTGCCTCCTGTCTCACCACTCCCCTACGAGCTGCCTGCATTCCCTTTCACAAGAATCTTGGGAGTCTGTCTGGATACATCGCGCTCATTCTTGCTTTTCTGCCAGTGCACGAGCTGTTCCATGAGAACACAGTCATGGAACGTGCCATCCAGGTGAGCAGAAAGGACGTGTCCCTGTTACACTGGGCTCATTCGGATCGCAAGAAGGAGACTTGCTCAGAGTATTTGGGGATTTATTTTGAGGATGCTCAGGGACTGGAGAAAAGCAGAAAATTGTCTTAATCACTGCAGTGCCAAACTCACAAAAAACCAGGAATGTTATTTGGGACGCGGACCATGGTTCGGGACAGAACATGGCTTATCTCATTATGCGCTACCTCGGCTCGTGTCTCTAGCTTGAGTGTTTCATCTGTTTCTGCCTAAGCTTTCACCGCCTGGTATTGCTGACTCACTCTGCCCTCTACCTTTTAGGTTTGGTTTATTCATGGCTGCACTGCCTTTTTTCAGTGAGTTTTCCAGCTTCCCTTGCCTCTGTCCGTTTTCCTCTGTATGTTTGGCATTCAGACTCGCTAAGAGAAGGACTCCGGGCAGTCGGCATCCTGGATGGAATGCAACCACTGAGCCCAGCTTTGATTCCAGGCCCCGTCCCGGGGCACTGGCCAGCCAAGAGGTAATTGCCTTTAGGACAGATCCTAATCCTTGGTCCAATCAGCTGGAGCCAAGGTGGCAGAGTACCTGGTAGAAAACATTTCAACCTAGGACGAGAAGCATCAAAGAGGGATGGGTCAGCATAGTAAAGCTTCTCAGAAATGCTTATTGGTTGAAATGCTGGTTGGTACTTAGAAATGCTATAAGACAGCAGAAAACTGTTGTATTAGTGAAATATGCAATGAGTATGTTAGACCAGGTGAGAAGGGGTGAGACCATTATGGTCTGGGGTACACATGCTTCTGCTTACAATCTTGAGACTAAACTTCTCAGGATGGCATGAGGTCCTTATGCTATCTGGCTCCTGCTTACCTTTCCAGCTTTATTTCCAGCCCACAAGCATCATGTTCCAGCCACGGGATCTCCCTGCAGTCCCTGGATGATTGTACCATATTTATTCGGATGCTACAAAGAAAAATCTATACTTCTTTTGAGATGAAGCATCATTTCTTGGCCAAAACCTTGCCCTCCCTCCAATACCTAACGCTTTTCCCCCAGCCCTCTGTACCTGCCTCTGTTCTAGCCCTTAGAGTCCCGGGTTGGGATTTCTGGCTGACATACCCACCTCGCTTACTGGACTGTGGAGAAAGGGGTTGACCGTGATTTATTCATTTCTGTATCCCAGCAACGAGCCCCAGGCTCGGTACCTAGTACATATTGCTAGGGCTGGCTTCTGTTTATTGAATTATTACTCTGTTCCACGCACTCTCCCAAGTGTTTTACATGTATTAAGTAATTTAACTCTCCCAACAATCTTCTAAATAGGAGCCATAAGGATCCTCATTCTGTTTTGGGAAACTGAGGCACAGACAGGTTGAGAAACTTGCCCAAGGTCATGTAGCTAATACTTGGTGGAGTCAGGATTCAATGTAGTAACTCGTTCCAGTCTCTGCTTTGCCCACTGAGCTATACTGCCTCTTTAGTGTTGAGGAAATAAAGGAAGCAGTGCAAGTGTTTTAAGGGAGAGGAAAAGGCGGGGGGCAGGCACTGTAGGAGAGGGAAGTGAGGCATGCCCGAACACACCCACAAAACAGCAAATAGCGGTCTTGGGAGACAAGGCTGGATCCGTTGGTTGGACCAGATGGCGGACACTATCAAGTGACAAGATAAGGGGTTGGGCTTTTGAGGAAGGGAGTGACATGATTTTTTTTTTTAAAGATTTTATTTATTTTAACAGAGAGAGAACACAAGCAGGCAGAGAGGCAGGCAGAGGCAGAGAGAGGAGCAGGCTCCCTGGTGAGCAAGGAGCCCGACGTGGGACTCGATCCCAGGACACTGGGACCATGACCTGAGCCGAAGGCAGCCGCTCAACCAACTGAGCCACCCAGGCGTCCCGGGAGTGACATGATTAAAAGTAAGTTTTAAGATGAATCTGGCTTCACAACAGATACATGAAAAAGTGCTCAACATCACTCGGCAACAGAAAAATACAAATCAAAACCAC
>JAPYYJ010003849.1:0-11073 GCA_028533885.1 Nasua narica
TGCTGCCACTTGGCTGAATTCCTGTATCAGTTCTAGCAAGTTTTGGGTGGAGTCTTTTGGGTTTTCTACATAGAGTATCATGTCATCCCTGAAGAGTGAAAGTTTGACTTCTTTGCCAACTTGTATGTCTTTTATTTCTTTTTGTTGTCTAATTGCTGAGGCTAGGACTTCCAGTACTATGTTGAACAGCAGTGGTGAGAGTGGATGTCCCTGTCCCTGATTTTAGGGGAAAAGCTCTCAATTTTTGAGAATGATATTTACTGTGGGTTTTTTGTATATGGCTTTTATGATATTGAGGTATGTTCCCTCTATCCTTATACTGCAGAGAGTTTTTGTCAAGAAAAGATGCTGTATTATGCTTTTCCTGCATCTACTGAGAGAATCATATGGTTCTTACACCTTCTTTTATTAATGTGGTGTATCACATTGATTCATTTGTGGATGTTGAAACACCTTTGCAGCCCAGGAATAAATCCTTCTTGGTTGTGGTGAATAATCCTTTTAATGTACTGTGTTTATTTTTGTAAGTATTGAAACAACCTGTGTTGGGGCGCCTGGGTGGCTCAGTTGGTTAAGCATCTGCCTTTGGCTCAGGTCATGATACCAGGGTCCTGGGATTGAACCCCACGTTGGGCTCTCTGCTTAGTGGAGCTTCTCTTTCCTCTACCTACTGCTCTGCCTACTTCTGCTTTCACACAGTCTTTCTCTCTGTCCAATAAATAAATAAATAAATAAAATCTTGGGAAAACCAACCAATCAATCAGCCAACTCACGTGCATCTCTGTTGGTGGTAGGCTGAAGATCACTTGTATCTAAACCAGTCTGAGTTGATGATGGATATGTATATCTTGAATTGTGGTTGGAGTTGGGGGCTCAGGATCCTCCTAACCAGTCCTAATTTGAGCATTGAAGTGGAGCGACAGGGGTGGGCTTGGCCATGGTTGCAGATAACAACAAAGTCAGTGTTAGAGCCCCATCTCCCGAGTCGAGTCAATTTGTGTCCATCTGGAACCCAAAAGGTGAATCACAGCCTCATATGTCACTTCAGTGTTTGTGGCATAGGAATGGCACAGGCCCATTTTATAGATAAAGAAACTGAGATTAGGAAAGTGGAGTGACTTGTCTAAGATCACACAGCGATCAAGTGGTGGAATTATCAGCGTAGAGAAAGCAAAAATGGAAAAATGAGATGAACGTTCAAGATTTTACTTCTGGCTTTTCTTATGTTCCTCCCATGTTTGGACAAAATCTCTCAGTGTGTTGATCAAAAATTCTTTTTTTAGTGGATTTGGAAGGGAGAGGAGTATGTTAATCATCTAAAAAAGTATCCTATCTCTCACATGGGGATGTATCTCCTACAACATCCTTAACTTTCCTGCCTTATGTAACTGTACATAATGTGCCACTGGGGCCGGGGACAGCTGTTTCTTCACTTTAGTGAGTTTTGTAAATATCTTGGTTTTTTATTTCCCCCTTTATTGGCTGGTGCTTTCTGCCTGGTGCGATCCAACACCCCCGCTTTGGTACTCTCTGCAGGGTCCCACGTCTGTTTTTGAGGAACAGGTGCATGGTAGGGATGGATGTCTTAGCTGATGTAAAATATAGAACCTTAACTTTATAAGCTTCAGTCAAGCCCACAAGAATGTTAAGAACATCTTTAATAAAGTTGCAATTATTTCTTTTCTTGGCTTGCACTTTCCCTGTGGCAGAATGCTTTCGTGAGCTTCACCGTATTTGATCTTTGTGCTAATTAAGGGAGGAAGCAGGACAGGGGTGGTCATCTCCGTCTTTATAGATGAGAGAATCGAGGTTCCCAGAGGCAATGTGACTTGTCTGCAGTGACTCAGGAGCGGATGATGGAGCTGGGACTGGAACTCGCATCTTCCCGTCCTAGACCAGCCGTCTTTCTGTGGCACCATTTGCTTCTCCTTGCAAATACATTTTTTCCCTTCTCTCTGTCTCTCCTTTTTTTAGAGAGGGAGAGAGAACATGCGAGGGTGGGAAGGGGCAAGGGAGAGGGAGAAAGACAGTCTCGAGCAGACTCCCCTTTGAGCATAGAGTCCAACTTGGGGCTCAGTCTCACCATACTGAGATCATGACCTGAGCTGAAATCAAGAGCTGGATGCTTAACTGACTGAGCCACCCAGGTGCCCTGGAAACATATATTTGTACCAATATATTATTGGTAGCTCTTCCAGGCCCTGAAATGTATAAATATGAAGTAGCTCTTGATACCATATTGGATTAGAAAATTTGGAAAATGCAGAGAAGCATAAATGAGAAAATAAAAACACCATTTTTTTTCCATGTAAAAATGGAATCACATTACAATATTTGGAACTTGCTTTTCATTTATTATTTCTTGAATTTTTCTGTTATTAAAAAAGTCTTCTATAAACTACATCGATTTTTACTCAACCAGTCCCCATTAGTTGATTTTTGAATTGTTTCCAAATTTCCAAATATATACGTATGTGTATATATATGTGTGTGTGTGTGTGTGTCTGTAGAAAGACAGACATGTCAGATCAACCTTTTGATTAGCCTCCTTTCAGAGAAAGTTTTGTGAATATTTGAGTGAAGTTTTATATTCAATCACCGAATAGGTCAGATGAAAAAGGAAGTTGGTTAGAAAATAAGACGTTCCTCACTTGACTTTGTCTTTGTACACCCTCTTTGAGGGTTCAAAATCATCCTCAAGATTCTTTTTTTTTTTTTTAAGATTTTATTTTATTTAAGAGAGAGAGAAATCATGAGAAGTGGAGGGTCAGAGGGAGAAACAGACCCCTCTGCTGAGCAGGGAACCTGATGCGGAACTCGATCCCGGGACTCCAGGATCATGACCTGAGCCAAAGGCAGTCGCTTAACCAACTGAGCCACCCAGGCGCCCCATCCTCAAGATTCTGTTCCCTGAATTGCAGTGTTGCTATCCACCCAAACTGTACATTACTTGTTGATTTAAACCTCAGCTGCTTAGCTGGGTAGTGAAGTGGTTTTTTATTTTCAAGCCGAAAATTAATTCTACTGAAGAATCAAATTAAAAAAAAAAAAAGCAAAATGTGAATTCTAGAAGGCATTCCTCTGTTAGAACCCAGTGGCCATTGAACACACCTACGGTGACTTCCAAGTCCAATTCACCTAGAAGGGATATGTTTACCAAAAGGTGACATTTTGTATCTAAATCCACAAACTGTTTTGACCAGTAGATGTCATTTAATGTGACTTGACCATATGGTCATGAGAGCCTAGTGATATGGTTTCTGAGCCTTTCCAAATCTTCTGGAAAGGCTTTATATTTCAGAAAGTTTTTAGTTATCCCATGTGTGTGGCGAATATGATTTGTGTTGCATTCATTTGTCTTTCTTCAGGTGAATAAAGATTTAGTACTTGATCTGACAACATTTAAAACTCCTTTTGTAGTTATCTGTGGCATTTCATTTATTTATTCTTATTTAAAAATGAAATTTGCCCTTGAATGTACAGCTCTAATTTCAGAAAATGCAGTTATTGGCTGTAGGTATTATTTCCTCACAAACCTGTCCAGATTCTCTAATCTACCTTCCAGAGGCTTTTAAATCCAAATTATTTATATGAGAGGGGCAGAGGGAGAGCAGAGTAGCCCATCCAGTGTTTCCTCTTGCTGAGCAATCTTGTCTTCCAGAATACACTTGTTCCCTTGTTGGCTCCCCGCCACCTCCCCCCACCCCCGCCATTTTCAGTACCCAACTCATCACATTTTTCACTTACAATGTCATGAGGGGAGATTTTCACTTTCAGTAATGATGGACTAGCTTATTGCACACCAGTCACCCTACTAAAAACAACTAGAAAATATATATATAGAAAATAATGTCTAGCAGTAGCAGAGACCTACCAAAGAAGCAAGGACTTGAGGGACTGAGATTCCAAAGAGAAGAAAGTGCAGCAAAGTCAGTCAGACTCTTGGTGCCACTTCTCCCTTTGAGGTAATTCCAAAGCAGCAAGTGGTGACTGAGATACTGCTAAGGTGATGACAGCAGAGCTTTCAGCGTTTTTATAAGACCAGGGGGACAAAATTAGAGTTTACAGCACACCAAGCAGGAGGGAGTCTGATTAAAAACTGCAGGATTTCCTTTAGATAGGGAGTAGAGCAGCCCTGACAAAGACTGAAGCTCAGATTTTTAAAAAAAGATTTAGTTAATTAATTAATTAACTTTGGGGGGGCAAGGAGTGTGGGGGCGGGCAGAGGCAGAGGTAAAGAATCTCAAGCAGACTCCCTGCTGAGTACAGACTCAACGATCCTGAGATCATGACCTGAGCCAAAGTCTAGAGTCAGACACCCAACTGACAGAGCTACCCAGGTGCTCCTGAAGCTCAGATTTAAATCTGCTTAATCCCTGATTGTATTAAGGTGATTTGTCCCCATGTGAACCACTTGCAAGAAGCAAAACAAGTCCTTTTAGAAGGAAGATACTATCACTCAGAGCTTCAAATTTTCTTTGTAATTTTTCATATACAACGTCCAATTTGCATGACAGAAAACCAAAATAAAAAAACTCACCTGTAGATCCCGAGTTACTACAGACTTAAAAATGATGGTGATTAGGGGTGCCTAGGTGGCTCAGTGGGTTAAAGCATCTGCCTTTGGCTCAGGTCATGATCCCAGGGTCCTGGGATCGAGCCCCAATTCTGGCTCTCTGCTCAGCGGGGAGCCTGCTTCCCCCTCTTTCTGCCTGTCTCTGCCTACTTGTGATCTCTCTGTGTGTCAAATAAATAAAATCTTAAAAAAAAAAGAACAGATGAGCTCTTAACTTGTGTATAACCTATCCCAAACAATCCATTGTCACTCTGAAAATAAAAGCATGTAATTAAAAAAAAATGATGGTGATTAATATCATCAAGAAATTAGATGACAATTTGGAGTAGAGTGTTGGAGATACAGAGTTGAATTGGAGATATAGACTTGGTTTCATAACAAATAAGATGCAGCTGAAGAGAGGCATAGTGAATTAGAAGGTAGGTAAGAAAGAAATAGACTGAAGCACACAGTGGAAAAGGTTAGAAAACACAGGAAAGAGTGTAAGACACATATGGTATATCATGAAAGACCTAACACATGTATTTGGAGTCCTTGAAGGCAAGAAGGACAGAGAGTAGGGCAGGAGCAGTATTTGAAGAGATAAAGAGGACTTTCCAAAACAGACGATGGTGTCAAGAAGCATCATAAACCCTTAGCTGGGTAAATCCAAAGAAAACCACACACTAAAGCACATGGAAAATGCTGAGTGGCTTTAAATCACTCCTTAAGTCATTGCTTGACAAGGATGTCTTCTACTGAACAGACCTTTGCCTACATGGGTAAGGCCACTGCTATGCATTTCCACAACTGCTTCCACACCTTTGCCTTTAGAATTCTTACCAGATTCATCTCTCTTTGGGGGAACATTTTCCAAGGACCAGCGTTTGCCCGGAGTGAGGTCCCTGTGTGCCCAGGGCTGGTGTGCTCCTCTCACTCTTCCCAGGGGAGAAAGGCTCAGTGCTGCGTCTGTCTGGGCAGGCCTTTCACTGAGGGGTTGGAAGGTATGCAGGGTCATGGGTCAGAGCACAGGCTCTGGGAACAGATTGCTAGGCTAGTTCACCTCCTCCTTCTACCACTTAGGCATCATATAATCTTAGCTTTTGGAACCTTAGTGTCCCAAAATGAACAATAAGGATGATAACAGTTACACTTTTAAGGGTTGTTAATGAGATTTAAATGAGCTTATGGGTGTGAAGTGGCTGACATATAGAAGGCAATTAACGGATGGGCTTATTTTCAAATCTCCTTGACCCATTTATTTCTTTAGCCTGATCGCAGCCGTGTATTTCTTCTTTAATAATAGCTGAGGCTTCTTCAAACCTTTTGAGCCTGGTTTGCCCCAGTGGGAACTGTACATGAAAAGAGAGGAGGTGGTGTACATTTTATATCAGAGGAGAGAGCTTAAAAATTAATCTCTTTAAGTATGTACAAGAGTTGGTGAACTTCGTCCTTCAAAGGAAGAAGTGAACATTAAAGTTTGAAAAGTTTCCAGAAAGCCAGAGAAATCAGACCCAGATAGGATCAAATAAAACCACCTGGATTGGCTTCTTCTTAGGATTTTTTCTTCTTATGGTAAAGGTTACTGCTCTTACTACTGACCCATTTAAATTTGCTTCCTAGTTCTTCCTTTTAAGAAAAACTGATGCATTGAATGCACCATTCTAAAGAAAATCTTTAATAACAATTTCCATTAATTGAATCTTGTATTCTTATTTCAACTGTTAACCTGACTACTGTTAACTCTTGGTCAATGCATTGAAAAAATATATTCATATAATTATTTACCCATCCACACACTAGGTGTCTTCCTCCAATTTACTCACAAGGTATTCTTCCTTCTCCTTAGGTAAATAGATATTTATACTGTTTATATTGTAATTTTAGCTACATTGCAGAAAATCAGAAAATAAATTTTATTTAATATCAAAGGTTATTTGATATCAAAGATTTAATATCAAAGGTTAAACCCGTCCACAATTAACATCAACCTGTCTGATATTTTGGCACTCTCTGGATTAGCACTGAGGAGCATTCAGGAGAAATGAAAGAAAGAACCGAATCTGCCTTTCAGAGAGTACTAAATACCTATCAGACACCAGAAGAAGCCGATGCCACGCAAGATCTCATCTCGTCCTTGCAACAACCTGGGGAAGCCTTTCCCTGCGGCCGAGTGCATCTTTTATTCTCCATTTCTTCACTAGGCAGAAATATGATTTTAATAGAGATATCAATTTGGGTACTGAAATTGGTGGTACTCCTTCACTTATAAGGTATAATTTTCACTTATTAGGTAGACTCATGTTATAAGGCAGGTGCCCCAGAGTGCATTAATGTGCTAGGATAAAAGTCATTACAAGAGACTTACTCCCCTTTTCCCGGACTGACATAAGAGCCCTGCTCTTGCCTTTTGGGGAGAACCTAGGATCCCGTGATGCAGGTTTTGGAGTCACTCACTTGTTCATTCTGCAAAGATTTGCCTCAAGCCTAGTCTGAGCCACGCTCTATTCTAGGCACTCGAGATGCAGCCCTGAACAATACAGAGATCATTTCTCTCGAGAACTACATTCTAGTGGGAAGAGCGGTAGATAATAAGCAATACACATAATAAATAAGTGAGAGATATAGGGTATTCTCGAATGTGGTGAGTGCAGTGGAAAAAAAAAACAACACGGGCTCGGGGAGATGAACAGTCTGGGAGGGATGTTCTGCCTTGAACGGGTGGTCAGGTTTGGCTTCACACCAGGCGACAGCGAGCAGAGACTAGAGGGAGGCAAGGAGGTGAGCCGCTGGGGGAGCTGGGCCCCAGGGGGCGGGCGGAGAGCACAAGAGTGTGAAGAAAGGCTCCAGAGTGCTCCAAGGTGGGGTGTGCCCAGCACGCCTGCCCGGAGGCTGGGGAAGCTGTGGGGAGCAAGCAAAGGGAGAGAGAGGTCACAGGCAGATTGTTTGGGGCCTTGCAGTCATTAATAGGATTTTGACTTTTAGCCTGAGGACCTAGAAGGTAGAGGTCAGAGGATTTTCAGTGAGATCTGGTTTGGGTGGGAGAGAAGAGGTGTAAGGATAACTCTGAGTCTGGGCAGAAAAAGACCAGACTGGAGAGAAGGGGAAGCTATTATGGGTTGAGTGGGGATGAGTTGGGATGAGAAGGGATGAGTCGGTGCATAATATAATGGAAGATTCTGGAAGCAGAGGGGGAGTCTTGGGAGAAGGGGCCTCCCGAGCATCTCCAGAGAATTGCAGAGACAAGGAATATGGCTGGAGGTTCCACGTATTTTTAGAAAGGCTCATGTTAAAAAAAGTAAAAAGGAATTTCCTTTAAATTATTTTTGCCTCTTTAGACAGTGGCGCCCATCGCTCCCCCCCCACCCCCCGCCCCCGCCCCGTGAGTCTAACCTAGTGTGGCTAGTGTGGTACTTGTCCCTGAGATCAGGATTGGATTGGGAAGGTTTCCCCTACAGCTGCTTCCACAAAGACTGACATCAAGGGGTTGCCAATGTTGTTTTTTTTTTTTTTTAACTCTTAAACATTTTTTTTAAAAAATGGTGGTAAAAGACACACAAAACTCACCATTTTAACCATTTTTAAGTATCCAATTCAGTCTCATGAAGTACATTCACATTGTTATACAACCACACCGTCATCCATCTGTAAACTCTTTTTACCTTTACGTAAAACCGAAACTGTACTCATCCAACAGTAACTCCCTGCTCCCGGCCGCCAGTTGCCCGCCACGCTGTCCTCGACCTTCTGTCTCCTGGGACCTCACATCCGTGGCATCCCACAGTATCTGTCTTTTTGTACCGGCTGATTTCCTGTACTGTAATGCCCTCAGGGTTCATCCATACTATAGCGTTTGCCAGAATTTCCTTCCTAAAAAGGCTGAATAACATGCCCTTGTATGCATCTGCTGTGTTTCCTTATTTATTCACTAGTCAGGAGGCACGGGGCTTGCTCCCACCCCTTGGATATTGTGAATAATGCTGCTCTGAACACTGCCCGCGGGTATCAGTTGGAGCCCCTGCTATTCATTCTTTTGGGTCTCTGTGTCCGAGGGGGGAGGACAGAACTCCCGATGCCTTCCAGGTGGTCTTCAGCTGTGGGAAGAGCGGCCTGACAGGCACAGCCGGGGTCTCTCAGGCTGCTGGGACAGGACGGAGGGGTCTGGCCCTGATCGCATCCCTGTGTGCTGATCCTGCCCCGTCCCCAGCAGCCTGCCCTCTCAGCACTCAAGGCTGCAGAAGATGCGGGACAGACGTGAGATTTGCTGCTGTTGTCGCTACTTTTAGGACTTCCACAAATAGACATTTTCCTATTTTACTGTCTGATTCCAACGGCTAAAATGACCCTGAGCCATGTGCAAACTGCAATAAAGCATCAACACTTGGCTTCCAGGAAGATACAAATGCAGCAGGAAGAAACAGCAGCAGGAGAAAGAAATCCCTGGGAAACACATAATGAAATGCCGAGGCTAGTTTTTGCATTTCCCCTCATTGTTTACACTCTGTGTATTCAGTGCAGCACTGTCGTAATGGCAAAAGTTCACGAACAACCTCAGCAGTTGTCAGTGGGAGGTAGTTAGTTAAACCACAGTCCTCCGTGCCATGGGCTACTGGGTAGAGGAAAAGAATGACCAACCTCTCTGTAGAGAGAGATCTACCAGACATTTTAAGGGAGATAACAAAGGTAAAATACTGAGTAGATTGAACAGTATGCCATATTTTGTGGCAAAAGGGAGCCAGTCAGAATTGTGTGTGTGTGTGCACACACATTCGAGTGCATTCTTACGCTCACTTGTGTGTGTGTGTGTGTGTATATATATATATATATATATATATACTGAAGTCTTGGAAAGATGCATAAGAAACCAATGTCAGTGGTTATGTATCAGGGTGGGAAGGAGATTTTCACAGCATTACTTTATATATATTTTATTTCTGAGCCATATAAATATATCACCTATTGAAAATAAGGAAAGGGCTTGCATTTTCCTTAGCCTGACCATAGGCTTGAAACCTAAATTAAAGTGATTTATGGGCAACAAACACTTGTACCATTTCTCGCAAGAAAAAATATATCCCTTACAGGCTCTTCATAATTTGTCTTCTGGTCAAGGAAGCCAACAACTTCTGGTCCCACCCCCGGAGGGGCCTGAGAGGAGTTGGGCAGGGGACAGTGCTCAGAGCCTCACTCTGCAATGGACCCTAAGCTCTTTGGAGAATGGGGAATATTGGGTACAGGACATGGGGTTTGCAGTTGTGCGGGGCAAGAAACCGAAGCCAGGATGGACTAGGACTGGGTTTTATTTGGGGGTTTCTCCCTCCCTCCCTCACACTACCCTGGGTGAACCAGGTGGGGAGCTGGGAGGTGCGCCCAAGTGCAACTGCAAACCTTAGCTTGTATGGCTGGATGAGAACTTGGGTTGCTCAAAGCTTACAGTCTGGGGCAGCTCATCAACAAGCAGACAGACACACCGATTGATCTGAGTGCCCATCTCCATGAGACCAGGGCTGCTAGCACTGCCCACCCCAGAGGGTACCCGGGCAGGAATTGCTTGAACCTGGAAAGTCGAGGTAGGGACTTTTGTCTCCGAACCCCAACTCACCCGAAGAGGCAAGGTAGGGCCTTTCTACTGGAGAGCTATCACCAGCCAAGAAACAGTCTTAAGGGAGTAAGGTGAACTCAGAACCATTAGGAGACATCTGAGGGGCAGGAACTCTGTGAAGGACGACTCCCAAAGGTCAAGGACTCCGGAATGGGCTAGTGAGAGAATCCTGAGATCCAGTGACCTATTTGTGACCTACCAAGTCACACTTGAAACAAAAGAACACAGGTAAGTTGAAAATAAAGAGATGAAAAGAGATGTACCAGGCGGATAAAGCTCAACTAGCAGTTTTATTTTATTTTATTATTTTTTAAAGATTTTATTTATTTATTTAACAGAGAGAGAGATGACAAGTAGGCAGAGAGACAGGCAGAGAGAGAGGGGGAAGCAGGCTCCTCGCTGAGCAGAGAGCCCGATGTGGGGCTCAATCCCAGGACCCCGAGATCACGACTTGAGCTGAAGGCAGAGACTTTAACCCACTGAGCCACCCAGGTGCCCCTCAACTAGCAATTTTAGTATCAGACAAAACAAATGTAGGGGAGAAACTACATCTTAAAGACAAAGCAAGGTGTTACATGGTGATAAAAGGCACAAGTCAAGAATTATAGTTGAAGATTTTAACACTCTATAAATAGCTTATTTTAAATTTTAAAAATGATACCAATTAAAATAGAAAAAAAAACCCCTCCAAACCCCACAACCCTATATAGTTTCTAGGAATTAACATAATAAAAAGTCTTTAAGACCTTCATGAAGAAAAATCTGAAACTGTATTAAGGGATATAAAATAAGATGTAAATAAATGAAGAGCTAGGGAAGAGATGACAGCATTATAAACCTGTTGGTTTTCATGTAACTAGTCTATAAATGCAATCAACTCCAATTAAAATTCCAAGAGTTTTTTTTTTTTTTTTTT
>JAPYYJ010000385.1:0-30195 GCA_028533885.1 Nasua narica
AAAAAAAAGTATTAATGTTCCTCATTTCCATAAAAAAAACCCCACACAAAACAAAGTTTTAAAAAGAACTTAAGAACATAGCTGAGTAAACCTGAATAATTCCTAAAGATTCAAAAGCTGGACTTTCAAAGGAATAGAGAAAATCATATTCACCAATTATTATTAAATAAAATTACATTATGAATTAACATAACTATTAGGTGTTTCTGAACAGAACAGTTTGTTACTGTCAAAGAAAACAAATGATTAAGTAAAAATATTAAAATGCAATTTCATAAAGAAATTGTCCAATTGCTAAAGAACACAATTATCTTACAATTTAATCATTTTATTACAGACTAACAGAAATGCAAAAAAAAAAAAGTGGAACTTTTGACCTGGCAAAAATTAAAGAGATTATAATTTTACCTGGGAAATTATAAATGGTTCAATTTGAAAACATACTCAAAAGTGGGAACAAAGAAGGCAATGCTGTAAAAATAATTATGCGGCCAATCCACATGATGGCTTACCTACAGTGAGCCTCTACTAATTTATTCATACTACCACTGAATCTACCTATTTTGTCACTATCAACATCTACATACTATAAAACACTCATGGACTTGATTAACTTATTGTTACTCTTACATTTAAAGTAAACTGATACACTTTAATCACAAAATTAGTTATCAGCTTTGATTCCAAAGCCTCATCAAAAATAAAAGTCCTACTAAAGACATGATAAAATAGATGATGTTTTATGTAAAACTGTTTCAAGACCTTGCATTCTATCCAGTATTCCATATCAGTGGTTCCAAATGGTCTATGAACTAAAGGATGTTTCTGAAACTAAAATGAAGGGTACTTAATAAGCTGAGAAATATACATGTATACTCCACTTGTAAGTAACTTTAGGTACTTTGTGGTACTCCCCTAATCAAAACTACCCATAAACATGTGTGTGTTGTGTGTGTGTATATACATATTCAACAACATCTATAAAATTCTAAGATCAATTTGATCTCTAAGTGTCTTTAAGGTTCATTAACACATTGGTTCTTTAAGAGTTACTAAGCATTGGGGCACCTAGGTGGCTCAGTTAAACGTCTGACTCTTGATTTCAGCTCAGGTCATGATCTCAGGATCATGAGATCCTGCCTCATATCAGGCTCTGCACTGGGTGTGGAGCCTGCTGTAAGATCCTCTCTCTCCCTTTACCTCTGCCCCTCCCCACTACTCCAGTGTACACACTCTAAAAATAAATAAATAATAATAACAGAAGAGTTACTGAGTATCAAGAACGTGTTCGGCACTGTTTGAGGCTCTGGGGGTACAGCATTGAACAAGATAATCAGTAAGATCCCCAATGTTCTCTTACATTCTGTTGGGAGAGGTGGACTAACTAGTACAATACACGACAGGAGGATCTCAAAAACAAGTATCACATTATATACAACTGCCAACAAAGATCTATACATTTCTCCCAAAGTCTATGTTACATCAAAACCTACATTTTCTTCATACTCAGTTACTCCCTTAATTGTTGACTACTTTTAGAAGGGGTAGCTACTAAATACTCGTATTTTAGTGCTAAATATTATGAAATTTTTCATTTCAGATGAGAATATAAAAGCATGAAATGAGGGGAAGGCTAGCAAGATGGTGGAGGAGTTAGAGACCTAGATTTCACCTGGTCCCAGGAATTTAGCTAGATAGTTCTCAAACCATTCTAAACACCTACGAACTCAACAGGAGATGAAGAAGGAAGAAGAGGAAGAAGAGGAAGAAGAGGAAGAAGAAGAGGAAGAGGAAGAGGAAGAGGAAGAGGAAGAAGAAGAAGAAGAAGAAGAAGAAGAAGAAGAAGAAGAAGAAGGAGGAGGAGGAGGAGGAGGAGGAGGGGGAGGAGGAAGAGGAGGAGGAGGAGGAGGAGGAGAGGAGGAGAGGAGGAGAGGAGGAGAGGAGGAGGAGGAGGACAAGGAGGAAGAAGAGAAGGAAGTAGAAAAGAACAGCAGCAACTACAAACAGAAAAGTAACCACTTTCTGGAAGTCATATTCTATCCCTTCATTGTATTTGACCTTATTTTTTGTGTATATATATAAGTTCTTCTTTCTTTAAAATTTTAGGATACAGTTTCTTCTAACAGACCAAAATATACCCTAAATCTACCTAAAACTACTACTACCCTAAATCTAGCGTATGGCTTTGTTCTATTCACCTGCCTGATCACATTTTTTTAATTAAATTTTTCCTTTCTTTTTTCAACCAACTTATCTGACCAATGCCTTTTTTTTTTTAAAAGATTTTATTTATTTATTTGACAGAGAGAGAGATCACAAGTAGGCAGAGAAGCGGGCAGAGAGAGAAGGGGAAGCTGGAAATTGATTCTGGAATGGGTAAGAATTCAAGTATTTAAGCCCTTCCTAACTTTTATGAAGTATCTAATTTTATAATTTTGTTTCAGAAGAGATCACAAAATGGCTCTTCTTCAGATGGCAACAGTGGAAGAAGCTATCCAGGCCTTGATTGATCTTCATAATTACAACCTTGGTGAAAACCATTATCTGAGAATGTCTTTCTAAAAGTCAACAATTTAAAAAGGGGGAGGTGAAGATGGAGGGTGTATCAAATTATTTGGTGTCATCACCTATTGACTGTTCAGAAAAGTGGGGACCAGAGTTTGATTTTTTTGTTGTTATTTCCTTTTTTTTTTTTCCATGCTGTTATCATTCCTTGGTTATAAAATGAAATGGCATACATAAAGGCAGAGTTGTTAACTTCTGTATTTCATCTATTCTATAGAGAGGCCATTTTTATTGTCTGTTTATGATTTTAGCTTAATTATGCTTTCCTTTTTCAACTTAGTTGACATATGTGCCTTAAAAAGGAAAACTAGTGTTGCTATTGTGCATTTACTAGGAAAAAGGAATTGGTTGTCTGGGGCACATTGTTATATGGAAATTACATTATGTTTAGGCAGGGCTGTGTAAAAAGGTTAAGTTTTTGTTTCCCCTGCTTGGAACTTATTTTGAATTATTGGCTTCTCACATTTCTTTCTATTTAATCAAATAAAATACATGATACTGAAAGAATTAAAGCAGCATTTTTTAGTTTTTACTACCTTAGGCTTTATTGCTTTAAAAAAAATTGGCCTTGGGACGCCTGGGTGGCTCAGTTGGTTGAGCAGCTGCCTGTGGCTCAGGTCATGATCCCAGCGTCTTGGGATGGAGTCCCGCATCGGGCTCCTTGCTCCGCAGGGAGCCTGCTCCTCTCTCTGCCTCTGCCTGCCTCTCTGCCTGTTTGTGTTCTCTCTCTGTTAAATGAATAAATAAAATCTTTAAAAAAAAAAATTGGCCTTAAAAAAAATAAAAAATAAAATTAAAAAAACATTGGCCTTTTGTATCTCACAGTTCTGGTCTAGATTCAGTTATGAATGTAGGCATTAGTTAAAATTAACAAGATGCAGAGTATTAATTGCTTAAGATAACAAAGTGATTTCTGTAAGTTTGAGCCCTATGTGGAAAGCATTGTGGAATCTTAGCCTTTTTGTACACACTCTTGTGGGACGTATCATATAAATGGCAGCACTAAGTAATATCTTGTTTGTGGCTGAATATTTTTCATAGATGTTTTTGAAGTTGACATGACTTGTGTGTATTTAAATATATATTGCCATACTTAGTTTGTAATTAAGATTTGGAATACAGTTGTGGATTTCTGAGCATGTGCTGACTGATCTAGCTAGTTCAGGAACTGGTGCATGTATTTTTCAAAGATAAAGAAAGTGTACTGCGAAAATTTGCAGAAAGATTAATTTTGTGGCAGTTTTCTAAAACTGACAACCAGGTGGGACCAAAGTTTATGTGCCTTTAGTCTTAATTTACCTTGCATTATAATATTCAGTTTTAATAAATCTTCAAAATATTTTGTATTTAGGAATAGATCTGACTTTAATAAAAACATGGCTCAGAATCTACAGGTCAAATTAATTTGAACAGTTCCTGTCAATCTGAATTGTTGATTCTGCTCAAATGACTAATACTTTTTGAAATTGATGTACTTAGTTTCAAGATTCATAGATTCTGTTATCTATGTAGACAGAATGGTCATGTGTATTTTCTATTAGTTGAGTTTTTACATTTTTAGAAATGTAAAATTCAGTATAGTTTGAAAGTGGCACAATTAAAAAATAATTTTCTAACAAAGTTGGGAGGTTTGATGGTTGTTTAATTTCCTTTTGTGTGTTCTCTGCTTACCTCTGTAGCATGCTCAATAAACACTTCTGTAGCTCTGTTCACCTTTTCTCTTTCTCTGCTGCCTTTTCTCTCTCCTTTGTTTTTCATTCCACTGTGCTTATGAATTCATGTTTATTCTCTGCCAGGGTGGGAAAGGCGTAATAATATTACAATTCTATGACTTTATACCGTAAATAAATCTGGATGCTGTGAAAATATATGAGCTGTTTTTTTGTTTTTGTTTTTGTTTTAATTTAAAAGATGGTAACTGCTTTTCAGGAGGGCACATATTAAACATTTCCCACCCTGTTATAATCTACTGCTTTAAAGACATAACTTCTATTGTCTTTTATTAATTCTATCTCTTTTGTTGTTGTTGTTGTTGTGTTTCCAGGAGATTTATGCACCAATAGATCTTTTGGATTTGCCATGCTCTCTTGCTGCAGTTTCATCTTTCAGCTTTTGTGTCTGCTAAAGATTTCCTACTAATCTTAAAGTATCTTGTGAGTTTTATCAAAGGGTACTAGATGTTACTGGGAAGAACTAGATGTTACTGGGAAGAAAGAGTAACAGTTGGTGTGTTTTTGCCATGGGTGGGAAGATAACACATTCAGGTGTTTTAAAACTTAAATGTAATTGTGATGTTACAACTTCCACTTTTTTTTAAAGGAGTTCAGTTAGGGTGCCATTATGTGTAACTCATAATACTTTTGGTCACTTTTTAAAAATAGGTATATTGGTGTCAGGTAACTTTAGAGTTATATGTTCCATAGGTTTGTTTTGCTATGAAATAACTAAGAATTATGTAAAACTCTTACAGTAGGAGAATAAAAAAAACAAATAAAGGCATAGGAGATAACTGTAAATGTGCCATATTAATACAATTCAGTTATCTCCAAGAAAGAAGAATATAGTAAATAAAACAATTACTTACATTTGAGTCAGCAACTTGCGGTTCTTTGGAAGCTAGGTGATCTCCTAGTTTTTCTTCTTAAAATGGGATTATACAACAGAAGCACTCAAGGCAATAGCAGATGTGCCTAAAATAAAAAAACAATACCATGGCTAATGAATAGTAATTGAACAAAATTTCTTCTAAAAGAACTTTTTTTCTCCCTATTGGGTGGTGGTTGAAACACCTAAAAGTAGGTACTTAGCCACCTTTTAAGTACTCTTTGTGGCTGGCTTTGGATTGAAAGAAGAAAGGAAGGTCCTGAAATGTGCATAGGAACTGGATTGCTTCACTTGCTGAGCTGGGGAAGAGTTCACAGTACTCCTGCCAGAGGAGAAGCAGACACCAAAGTTCTCCCTCCCCAGGGAATGGCCGATTCTTCAGGCTCTTAGAGTGCACTGTGATTGATACACAGCAGCCTTCCTTCCAAAGCAACAAGTCAGTGAAGTGGTAATTTTGACATTGTAGAATATTTAAAATTTGGTGTATTAAATTAACCCAGTCCTTGTCACATAGAAGTTGCTGAAGTGCTAGGTGAACATACTGTCGGCATTGTCATCATTATGACCACTATATGCCTCAGTCTTTTACAGTGAACTAGCGACAGTGAACTGTTCTTATGACTTAGCAGCTTGTTAATAGGCCTTGCCTTGAAAACTTAGGGTTTTTTATGACTGCACTAGAAAACCGGGTTTTTTGACATTCAGATTTATTTGGAAATGGGTTTCAATGCATCTACTTAAGGAATGGATTCGTATGTATTTATATTTAACATTAGAAATGTAATTTAGCATTTGAAAGCCACTAAGAATACCTTGGTTTAACCAAGAAGGATAACAAATCATTCTCTTCATTAAGGTAGGAATATGATTTGAGGCAATTTAAGATAAGTCTAATCAAATTATAATAAACAATTTGTTTCTGTAGTTCTATTTGGATCACCATATAGTTTCTAGGCAAAGGACAAGTCACTTTTCTAAGTCTCAGTATCCTTCATCTATAAAATGGAGGCAGTAAATTCCGCTCTGCCCACCTCACAGAATTACTGTGAAGTTCCAATAGGATAAATGCAGAAATGCTGTGTGGTATACTGCTGTGTAGGAGAAAATGTAACAATGCCAAAGTTCTAGGACTGCTAGATTAGCCTGTAGAAAACTTATCCACAATAAATCATATCATACTGCATTTTTTGCTATAAGGTAGTATTTTTTAATGGCCTAAAATTATTTTATAAGTATCAGTCCGGTAAAGCAAAAGATGGAGAATGCAAGTATATAATGCATCCCAAAGCCAAATGAAGGAGACTGGATTTATTAGTCATATATTTGTGGTTTGAACTGTTTGATAGCCAAGTAATTAAACATAGATACATACTTAATTATAGGCTCTACCTATGAGATATACATATACATATATATATATATATATACACAAACACACACACATTCACATACACACAACTTTAAAGGTTGCTGTGAAACTTGGAGGTAAATCTAACAACTAAAGACTTTGAAGGCTATGAAAAGAAGAAAAGATATTCTCATGACTAGGTTGAACTAAGTTTCTTCATGGACATATTTTAAAATGGAACATAAATCTGAAAACATGTTTGTTCATTCAAGAAAAAAGGGTACAATATTGTTTAGTGAACTTGAGCATACACAGGTTTCTATTAACCTAATGTTTCTGAACATACAGGTAGCTATATGTTTCTAGAAAGTCTTAACCCACAGTTTTAGAATGTGTACTTATTATCAAAAATCTTAATTTTATAGCTTTTTTTAAATCTAATACTCTGTTTAAGTTTTTTTTTTCTCACTTTAGGTTTTGCAAATGAAAGTATACATGTTGAAATATCAGATTATTCACATTAAGGACAAAAAGTGTTCAGATATGCAGAAGAATACAGAGAAAATTGGATGAATGCCTATGCACTTAGCACTTGATTCTTTCACACATAACACTTTCTATATAATTTTAATGTATGACAAATAAAACATTACAGATTGAACTGACATCCCTGTGTACTTCTTGATCCAGTCCCTACACCATACCTTCCTGGAGGTAATCATTACCTTGAATTGAGCTTATGTTTTTTGAGTTTTTCTGGTTTTTTAATTTTTTTTTAACTCAGTGGTTGCTCTTTGTTCTATATTTTTTTCTGTATTCTGTGGCCTAAACTTTTTAAAATTGAGATATTTGGACATCTGTACTCCCCTCATCAAATGACATTTAACCAATTTTAAGGGTTTGTTTTTTTTTTTAAGATTTTATTTATTTGAGAGAGAGAGAGAGAGATCACAAATAGGCAGAGAGGCAGGCAGAGAGAGAGAAGGAAGCAGCCTCCCTGCTGAGCAGAGAGCCCGAGGCGATCCCAGGACCCTGAGATCATGACCTGAGGCGAAGGCAGAGGCTTTAGCCCATTGAGCCACCCAGGCGCCCCCCAATTTTAAGGTTTTTAAATCATTTTTTAACAAATATTGAATAAGTTGTTGGAGTATCAATTTCTCCTAATGTAAAAGGGTGTAAAAAGTAAGCAAGGAACTACTAGTAGTATCTTAAAAGCTGAAATTTTAAGATTCTTAAATAAAAATACATACTTTCTAGCTAGCCATTAAAGCCACCCTTCTTGTGACTTCCTCCCTCCCTCCCCATTTTAATGGAAAGGAGCTTGGCATCTTTGGTTTTTATCCCTTTAATTGGTGGTTAGTGTTGTATAGGATTTTTTAGTGAAGACATGTTACTTTTTAATATGAAACATTTCAAACTTTTAAACAATAGAAGACTATAACCCTGGTCATTCAGCTTCATTTACCAACTTGTTCCTCTACCCACTTGCAAGCACACATTCTAAACATATTTCATCATCAGACTTTCTGGTATATTTTCCTTGCATTCCTGGTCATATTCACTATTGTATAGTAACATCTGGGCTAGCCTCACTTGTCAGCATTACAATTTCTTCAGGTCCTAGAAGCTTGCTACTAAAAATGCAGGCCCCAGATTAGCAGCAATTAGTATCACCTGGGAGCTTATTAGACCCTCAATCTCAGGGCGCCTGGGTGGCTCAGTGGATTAAAGTCTCTGCCTTTGGCTCAGGTCGTGATCTCAGGGTCCTGGGATCGAGCCCCCCATCAGGCTCTCTGCTTGGCGGGGAGCCTGCTTCCCCCTCTCTCTCTGCCTGCTTCTCTGCCTACTTGTGATCTCTCTCTGTCAGATAAATAAATAAAATCTTTAAAAAAAAAAAAAAAAAAAGAACCTCAATCTCTGGCCCTTTCTCTGACCTGCTAAATACATTTTGACAAGATTGGCAGGTGATCCATTTGGACATTAAAGTTTGAGAAGCACTCTAGTAGAATATACTTTTTTCAGTTTCATGAAAATTTCTGAATGAAAATTTTGTTAGTAATGTTAAGTTACTCAGAGGTAAGTACTGTTAATAACATTAAGGAATAACTGTAAAACTGAAAAGGACCCTATAGTATGGGTGTTATAGTTTCTAACCTCATTTTAAATACAGACTTCTAGAAAAGTCAAATGAATAGTTTAACACCATATTTCTGTTGACTGACCTGTAATTAGAATACAGGTCCTTGGGTTCCCAGTGCAGTTCTCCAGTGTGTTCTACCAGTTAAAGGAAATACAGTCCTGAGGTTTCTCAAAACTAATTTAGTTTACAAGTTAATGGGTAAACAGCAAATAATAGAAGTGAGTATGATTTTTTATTTAGTCCTAAACCTCAAATTTAGATTGGCAGGGAAAGAAATTCCATGTGAATTGATTTTTAAACACTTAGAAATTAATAGTCTTTTAAGTGCTGACTCAAATTATGCCCTTGGGTCATTTTAGTAAATAGGCAGCTTTTCTATTCACTGAATGCCTCTTCAATCCATTTCCTGACTCCAACTGGAGAGCAGTTTCCTAGTTGAAATACCTAAGCTTTGCTGAGTGATAGTGCTTAACTCTAGAGCTGTATAAATACAGATTTAGCTTTGCCATGGCATGTCTTTAGGGACTCTTAACATACTCTTAGCATCGTTCTTAATGATCTGGTGGCTAGCAGTTTTCTCCAGTGTCCTGTCTGGCTGATTTTTTTCCTGCTTTCCACCATTATTGCTGTCCTAAACCTTGCTGCTTTAGCTGTCATTTACACTATTCATTTTTCATCCATTTTCTTCTTTGCAATGAAGTTTCTTGCTCATGTGACTTTCATTTTTATAACCATAACTGATTACATTACCCCTTTTTACTTCTGGTTAATGAACTGACAAGTGACAGTCTGTTGTATGTAATATTCAGATGTTTCCCTCCTTTTGTCTGGTTCAGCTTAAAATCCATTTGCCTTTATTTTGCTTTTTAAATTTTGGGATTGTAACAATTCTAGGTGGTTCAAATCACTAGAAGTCTTTCAGAAACCTGAAGCATTCATGTATTTATCACTAAGTTCAATTCTAGTGGAGGGGAATATGTCAAAGAATTGTGGTTAAAGAGCTCCTTTAAAGAGACTTGTAAACTTCTAAAAGGTAATTCCAATTCATTTAGTCATGATTCCAAGAAAGTAAAGCATACATGTTCAAAAAAGTAATAATATTTTCTAAAGATGTAAGTGAAAGAGCTCCACAGGGAAATATTAACATTACAATAGCTCTCTCTTCCCTAAGTTTGGAATTATATATGTGAGATATATATAATTTATAATGTGAGATACTGTTATTTTTTAAATCTGGAAAAAGCATAGGCATGGACGCTAGACTAATCTGTATACAAGCCTTAACTATCCCATCTGTAAAATGGAGATAACATGTGCCTCAAATTTGTACTGTGGGGGATTTGTGTGAAATAGTTTCATCCCATTGACAGTTATTCTTTTCCCTTGCTTGGGGAAGATTTTTTGCATTCCATTTATGAAAGGTTTTTTTTTTTTTTTTTTTCCTGAAAATATTAAACCTCTTTTACTCAAAAGGCATTTATTGGACACTTGCTACGTCCATTGTAGAGAATTAAATAGAACCACAATATAGCTTTATAGCAGTTGGAAAAGGCAAACTTGTTCCAACATATTTGATAAATATTAGGGAATAATTTAAGCATTACATGAGTTTCACTCATCATGGGAAACATTGATAAAAGGAAAGGACTGCACCTAGCTAAACAAGCTGTATAGAACTATGTAGAAATTTAAACAAAATGTGCTCATGTATACTCCTCAGACATCTATTGGCTACCTCAGTTCTCCACATGTATCAGGTGCCACACTTAATCCACATCTGGTGTTAACTTTTGGTCCAGTTTCAGGTAACTGAACCAGCACCTTACAATTATAATTAATAAGCTCCAATGCCACTTCCCATACCCACTTCCACGAAAGCAGCTTAAGAGCTTTTTCAAGATGAAGTCATATTTATGGCAGTATTTATATATATTTTTAACCACTTAACATACATAAAACCGTGCTGCCATTTTTTTCTGTTTTTACTTTTATGTTCTTGCTGAAGTTTTTGCGTTGTGCCCCAACCCCACTTTTCCCCCATTTTTTTTAATTTTGTGATTTTGCATAATATGGAAGTTTCTGGAAATGTTTGGGCTATGTTATAGTTGAACTATCTCCTTTCAAGGAGCTTCTAGTCTAATTCACATTATGACAAGACAGTATATGGCAAAATACTGGACATTAGACATCAGGAAACAAGGATTTGATGTTGGGCATCACCATTTACTGATCATGGTAGCTGGAGCAAGGCCAGTTAGTTTTCTGAGCCCCTTTTCTCATCCACATGCTTTCTGTCTTACGGGGTTATTTTTGCTTTCTTTTTTTTGTTTAAAGATTTTATTTATTTATTTGAGAGACAGAGAAAGTGAGAGAGAGCATGAGAGGAGAGAAGGTTAGAGGAAGAAGCAGACTCCCCGTGGAGCTGGGAGCCCGATGTGGTACTCGATCCTGGAACTCAAGGATCATGACCTGAGCTGAAGGCAGTTGCTTAACCAACTAAGCTACCCAGGTGCCCTTATTTTTACTTTCAACCAAGATAATTTCTGCAAGCACTGTATAAAATATCAACACCTGTAGAAATAATAGCTTTGGGAATGTCTGTAGTGGTACAAAAATTGCCTTTTGGGCCAATTTAAGGTGGGGTGATTATAAAAATTTTTGAGCTAATGGAGGCATTTTTGAACCTCAAAGCTCATGCTTTTTATTTAGTACCACGGTGAGTAATAACAGAATGTATACAAGTTACTTGTGGTTAACTTATTCCCTTACCACTTTTGTTTTTTTAAATAGTTAAATTTGTCTTTAAAATTAACTACAGGAGAGCACCTTTTAGAGGTAGATTCCAGTTTTAAAGATTGTCAATATAAAAAATCCAAGTGTCGTGCTTTCAAATGAAATATTAGCCCCTAAAACTATGATTTCTACTAACTAGAAATATAAATCAATTTTAAAAGGATTTTATACTTGGGGCGCCTGGGTGGCTCAGTGGGTTGAGCCTCTGCCTTCGGCTCGGGTTGTGATCTCAGGGTCCTGGGATCGAGCCCCGCATCGGGCTCTCTGCTCAGTGGGGAGCCCTTTTCCCCCTCTCCCTCTGCCTGCCTCTCTGCCTACTTGTGATCTCTCTCTCTCTTTCTGTCAAATAAATAAATAAAATCTTAAAAAAAAAAAAAGGATTTTATACTTCATCTGCTAACATCTTTTAACCTCTTGAGAATTCATTCATTCTTTCATTCAATAAATACTACCTGTTAACCATGTGCCACACCTTAGATGCTGTGAAATGGCACATAAAACAGTTCCTTCTTATCATGGGGCTTTCGGTCTGCTGTGAGGTAAGTTAAACAAGCACTTAGAGTGATACGTTTTATGGAGAAACTACTATTTTCTATTATGTCATACTTAACCTTAATCAGGTAAGGATTCTTGAAGGTAGTTATACTTTAGAGCTGGGTTTGAGGGAAGAATGAGGAAGGAAATGTTGAAGACAAGAACAGTGTGTTTAAAAAATGAAGAGCTACCTGAATCAAGATTACGGCACCTTAGAGACACTAAAAGTTAACATGGCTAAGTTGTAGATAATGAAAAAGAGAAGCAGTAGAGAAAATGTATCTTGATAGGAAGAGGTCAGATTATGGGCCATGCTAAAGAATTTGGACTCTAAGATCAATGGTTTTTAAACAATTACTGGTAAAATGGATTTAAGAGAGGTAACATGGATGATAGGACAACACTGGTAAATTTACCCTGCTTATTAAAAAATATCCCTTTTTAAATACAACGTTTTTCTAATTCTAAAAAGATCACATAAAAGTTAAATTTATTTAAGCCTATCCATCTAAGAATCTCAAAATTTGATATTAAATTATTTTAAAGAATACAAAGTTAAGACTTCCAAAATTTTTGTCAAATGTCAGTAAAAGGAAGACACTTACTCTAATGCATTATCCTGACAATCTAAACCCCATGACCATGCTTCTCTAATTATATGAGAAGGATTAAACAAAGCCATGGAACGCTGTATGTTTTTGAATTGTCTTTTTTTTAATAGTAATTAAAAACATTTTCCTATTCAAACAAACATGGATATATCATTGGAAGAATGCAAAACATAAAGCCTGTAAGTTACACCATAAGACTTAAAATGAAATTTCAAAGCCATTTTAGCCACTATGCTTTAAGGACCATTTTAGACTGTGATAACCCAGGAATACTGGCTCATGTTCCTATGCCATTCAGGCCACTGTTCGGCATTAGAATTCTGGGAATCCCTACTCTCAAGTAATACAGAAGTTTTAAAACTGAAATGCCAATTTTGTTGAGTCAAAAGAGTTTGTGTATATAAGCAAATATCCCTTTATAAAAACATTTTAAGGGGCGCCTGGGTGGCTCAGTTGGTTGGGCGGCTGTCTTCAGCTCAGGTCATGATCCCGGAGACCTGGGATCGAGTCCCACATCGGGCTCCTAGCTTCACAGGGAGTCCGCTTCTCACTCTAACCTTCTCCCTTCTCATGCTCTCTCTCACTCTTTCTCTTTCTCAAATAAATAAATAAATAAATAAATAAATAAATAAATAAATAAAATCTTTAGAAAAACAAAACAAAACAAAACATTTTAACCATTAAAAAGGAAGTCTTGGGGTGCCTGGGTGGCTCAGGGTTAAAGCCTCTGCCTTCGGCTCAGGTCATGGTCTCAGGGTCCTGGGATGGAGCCCCATGTCGGCTCTCTGCTCAGCAGGGAGCCTGCTTCCTTCTCTCTCTCTGCCTGCCTCTCTGCCTACTTGTGATCTCTCTCTGTGCCAAATAAATAAAAAAAATCTTAAAAAAAAAAAAGGAAGTCTCATAGCAAGTTTAAATGTTATTTGCTAATAGAAAAGATAGACGTATGTTAACTATAATTTATCTTTTAGTAGTTCAAGTACAATTATATTTGAGACACTCTTGAGTTTAAAACCACACTCAAAACCAGTTTAGTGATTGAAAATTCAACATACTTTTCTCTACACCTATGTCTAAATTTGCTACCTATCTTGGCTTTTCATTTTGTATACAAAAGCCATATGTAATTGAGTTTAGTGAAAATTATTTGAAATCAAGAAAACAAGATATCTATGGGAATATTGAACTTCATAATAGATAAACAGAAGGTCCAAAAGTACTTGTGTTAGTGTTTGCTTTCTTTCTGATCACTGAATTACCATACTTAACTTAGAACTCTATAGAGGTTCCTTACCAATATATTCTGTCTCCCTCAAATATATTCTCTTTCTGTATCTCTGTTTTTATTAACCATTCTTAACTGGGATGATGTATAGAGTTGATATCCAGGCCAAATTCCAATTTAGGAACTCCAAAAGACTCATGTTTTTGACACATACTTTAAATGAATTGTTCTTGAACAGATGTAATTTAGGTGTAAATAAGTTTCATACTGCTTCATCTAAGGAGATCCAAAAATTTTCATTCTTTAATATATTTACTGCATACATTTCAGACCATCTTGGTGTAAGGTGGACTAATAAGTACAAAATAACTGGCAAAATCCATCCAAATTTTGTTTTCATTTACTATATATTTTTATTAAATTCTAAATCTGAGCCTGATATATGTAAGGCTTATATAGTAGCACACAAGAATTTTTTTCAAGAGTAGTTAGAATGTTGTCTTCTGATGGGGTTGGAGACCTGAAGTATATGGTTCCTTTCTTACAGATTTGTTGAAGCAAATGATAGGAAATCATTTAGCTTATAAAGACACAGAAGCTGCAAAGTCATATAACATGTCATGATTTCTAAAAGAACACAAAAGGTTAGGTGTGTCCTTTCCCTCTTTTATATTTATACTTAATAACACCTCATGCATGGAAATCTGAAATCAGGGTGAACCCTTTTCTTGCCCTTTCTTCCTTCAGGGGGAGGGGGAAAATATGTATTTTTTAAGAACCTAATTTGCTGGATAAAGACATGATCAGAGTCAACCATGGACCTAATTTAACTTTGTTAGATTCACAGTGCCAAAAGAAAACAAATTCCTATAACTTGTCCATACAACTATAACTACAATCAAATTACCTGTATGGTAGCTCTTCAGTCAGAGAGATGAAGAACAGACCTTTACTGAATCTATCCATCTTGGTGACTTATCTAACTCTTATTCCTGACACAATTTTACATTACTTAACATTTTTTTTCTGTCTTTTGGTTGTAAATCTTGTAAATTTTTATCGTAAGATCTAAATGGATTTTGCACTAGAGAGCCAGAACTTTCTCTCAGCTGCCCTCCATCTTCTCTCCCACAGGATGAGCATGACAACATCGGTTTTTCCTTTTTGGATAATGGGGAATTTTAGGAAATAACAAACATGTTGGAGCAGTGGTGATAGAAAACACAAATCTGATGTCTAGTAGGTCTGATTTAGTTGTGGTCCTGTAGTAAATAATAGCTATAACTTAAAAAATATTTTCTAGGGACGCCTGGGTGGTTCAGTTGGTTGGGCAGCTGCCTTTGGCTCAGGTCATGATTCCAGCGTCCTGGGATCAGGATCAAGTCCCACATCGGGCTTCTTGCTCGGCAGGGAGTCTGCTCCTCTCTCTGCCTCTGTCTGCCTCTCTGCCTGCTTGTGTTCTCTGTTAAATGAATAAATAAAATCTTTAAAAAAATAATAAAAAAAAAAAATAAATAAATAAAAAAAGAACCAGAAGTACGAATTTAAAAAAAAATTTTTTTTTCTAGTAACACTTATATATGCTGTACCTTATATGCATTTGTACATTAATTCCTGTGGTAACAGTGTGAAGCAGTTATTTCTATATTAGAGAAAATGAGGATTAGTCACTGTTACCATCAAAGTCACATAATAAATGGTGAAGCCTGAGCCCATGTTTTTTTTTTAAGATTTTATTTTATTTGACATAATTTTATGTGACATAATTGACAAGATTTATTTGACAGAGAGAGAGATCACAAGTAGGCAGAGAGGCAGGCAAAGAGAGGGGGAAACAGGCTCCCCGCCGAGCAGAGAGCCTGATCCCAGGACCCTGAGATCATGACTGGAGCTGAAGGCAGAGGCTTTAACCCACTGAGCCACTCAGGCGCCCCCCTGAGCCCATGTTTTAAACACTAATCCACTATCATCTCAGCCCACAGACCATTAGTGATTACACTTTATCATATGCCTTCATAAATATGAACAGTTTTGTTTGAATACATTTACTTTTTAGCCTGTCTTACTGCCCTGGCTACCTCAGGCTCTAAGGTTCAGAGCCATGTGATGGGGCAAATAAACACAAAACGAGGCTCACTGTTCAGTGGGAGTGTTTTAATCAGGGTCCAGGTGATGGTATTCTTTGCTATTGAGTCTTTAGGCTGGCTGTATCTATTTTTATTCACGTCACTGTCATGAGGCCTCAAGTCCTGTCTGAGTTTCTCAAAATACTGGCCTAATCTGGGACTGGCTTCCATATCTATTGATCAGTTCTTTGTTTTCTAGGTCCTCGGCCTACTCCAGCCAACAGGCCTGTGACTGCTTCATTTAGCTTCCAACAACTTTGGGCTTCAGAATATTGATAATACCTAATAATTAAGAATTGCTCTGTGCAAGTTCTATACAAAACATGTCATATAATTTCCAAAGTCACAGAATCTATATATAAGTAGTAAAGCTGAATCTACCTTAGAAAGTCTGTCTCTAGAACCTGGACTCAACCTGCTGTACCTATTTGGGACATTTTTGAAATATTTGAATCAGCTAAGTCCATCCCTCAAACACTGCCCAAAGTGTAAGGTCTGCTGATATTCATCCTCATACTTTTCTGTGCTTTCTCTTTTCACTGGGCTGTAGAAACCTTACTCCTCACTCCATGGTTAACAAATCCCTTAGAGAGTTCATATAATGTCTTTTCCACTTCCTTAATTAAAACCTGGTTCTTCTCATTTTACATACTTCCCACAGGGTCACAAGGTAGGGAATGCTCTTTCTCTCAACTACTGCTTCTATCTTCTACTTTCAAGTAAATATTACCATTCCATTGAAACTTTGGCATCTCACTGTGCTTTCTGCCCACTTTCATCTCTATATTGTAGCAACCTCTTGTTCACTCCCTTACACTCATTGTAGACTTTTGCATCTGGCTTTTTTCTTATCACCCAAGTGCTGACAATGTCCTGATTGATTTCCTGTCCATGTTTATAGCTTAGAGAATCTAGTCTCCTTAGCATTTCTTGCCTCAAGAATTGAGGCAAACTCTAGTGACCCAGACCACACACTTCAGCCAACTCTTCCATGGCACACTCTCTGATCTTTGAATCTTCCAGAACTCCTTTACCTCTGAAAACATGAACTTTGACAAATATCTTGGGGAATTTTGTCTTTTTAAAAATCTGCTGTTTCCCTGTGCTTAAAACAGTATTTGGCACACAGTAAGTGTTTAATAATTACCTATTGGATCCACAAATTATAATTTTTGGCTTTTTAAAGATTTTATTTGAGGGAGAGAGAAAGAGAGAGAGGGAGAGAGAATCTCAAGCGACTCTGTGCTGAGCACAGAGCTCAATGTGGGATTCAATCCCACAACCGTGAGATCACAATGTGGGCTGAAATCAAGAACTGAGCCACCCAGGTGCCGCAACAAATTACAATTTTAATTTCTTAATCCCAGTATATATGAGACTTTTGGAAACAGCCTGTATCCCTTGATTCTTCCAGTTTTTATACCTCATCTGAACCACCTCACTACAATCTTCATTTCTTTTATACTTGTCTATTTATGCCATACCTGCCTAGCAAATCTCAAGTCAGATTGATATCAAAATCTAAATCCTTTGCTCTATTTACTGAGTACTGTTGAACAAAATCGTATACTTTTAAACATTAGTTCAACTCATCTGAGTCCTCTGCAACATCATTTAATCATTTTAAAGATTAAGGTCAATTCTCTTTTTCTATTTCCTTTAGCCAATATATACATATTTCCAACTTTGCCTCTAGCAAATATTGAGGAATCACTAAACATAACTTCACTAGACCACTAAATGGTACACATTTGTCCTGTTATAATGTTCTAAATTTCCTCTTTTCTAGCCTAGGCTTGTCTTTATTTATTTATTTACAGTAATCTCTATACCCAACATGGGGCTCAAACGCACAATCCTGAGATCAAGAATACTCTACTGGCTGAACCAGCCATGCACCCTGACTTGTATTTATTCTTAAAACAGAATTGTGTTACTGGGAATTCTTACCTGATTTCTCAGCCTACACTTGGTAATTTGTCTCCCAGAACCAAGTGTTTATCTGTATCACTGCACATGCCGAATTTGTTCTATTCAAGCAAAAATTACAAAAATGACCTACAGTCTAGCAAAGAAAACACCCACATTGCCATGATTATAATAGAGATGTGTATATAATTGTGCTATGAGAATACATGGAAAGGATAAATTAATGCCACAAGGGATGTGACATTTGACTAGAGAACTGAAGGACGAGTAACCATTTGCCAGAAGGAGAAATGGATAAAGAAGGCATCCTAGGTATGGCAAAAGATTTAGGCAGAGCAACAGAGTAATGGAAGGACATACCATTTTAACTCATATGATAGTGCAGAATTGATGAAGTATAGTATGGGAGATGGAGAGTGGTGAGAGGTAAGTCTAGAAAAGTTGGTAAGTTTCCTCTTTTATGCTGATTTTAGTCTTCTTTACAGATAAAAATTGGGAATATTTAGGGGCGCCTGGGTGGCTCAGTGGGTTAAAGCCTCTGCCTTCCACTCAGTTCATGATCCCAGGGTCCTGGGATCTAGCCCCATATCGGGCTCTCTGCTCAGCGGGGAGCCTGCTTCCCCCTCTCTCTCTGCCTGCCTCTCTGCCAGTCTCTCTGCCTACTTGTGATCTCTCTCTCTCTCTGTGTCAAATAAATAAATAAAATCTTAAAAAAAATTTGGGAATATTTAAATTGGAGCTCTGCGGTCTCAGGAACCCTCATCTTCAGCTGCCCTGCGAGGTTGCTTTCTTCACAGAAAACCCTTGGAGAACTCCAGCCCATGCCTCCCCTAAACTTCAGCCGTATTGGTGAAACCCCCTGTGTATGGAGAGCAACAGGACCTGGCAGCTCTTACCCAATTCAGCTTCAGCTGTCCTACCAGTATGTCCCCTGCATGGAGAGCACAGGGACTATCCCAACCTGTGCCCATGTCAGCTCCAGCCATTCCACCAGCGAGTCCCCAACACAGAGTAGCCTAGGACCCCCAGCCTATGCAGCTACATCTCCAGCTAGCCAGCCAGTCACCAGGCACCCATAGTCTACTCAAGGGATGATGACACATAAGATCATTCCTTCGAGTTTAAGAGAGGTAACCCTTCCACCTAATTCATAGAAACAAACACAAAGTCAAGCAAAATGGGGAAACAGAGAAATATGCTCCAAATGAAAAAAAGATAAGAACTCAGAAAAAAAAAAAGATGAAACCAAGATAATGAGTTCAAAGTAATAGTCATGAAGAGGCTCACCAGATGGAAAGAAAAGTGGATGAACTCAATGAGAATTTCAACAAAGAGAGAGAAAATTGAAAATAAAACCAAAACTATCAGAGTTGAAGAATACAATAACCAAACTGAAAAATACACTAGAGTGAATTTACAGTAGATGGGGATGTGGAACAATGGATCAATGATCTGGAAAACAAGATAATGGAAAGCACCCAAGATGAACAGCAAAAAGAAAAAAAAAGAATTTTTAAAATGAGTATAAAATAAGTGATCTCTTGGACAACATCAAGCAAATATTCACATTATAGGGATCCCAGAAGGAGAAAAGAGAAAGGGGCAGAAAACTTACTAGAAGAAATAATAACTAAAAACTTCCCTAATCTGTGGAAAGAAATAGATATCTAGGTTCAGGAATCACAGAGAGCTCCAAATAAGATGAACCTAAGAAGGTCCATACACCATGTAATCATTAAAATGTCAAAGATTAAAGAGAGAGTTTTTTGTTTTTGTTTTTTTTTAAAGAGAGTTTTTAAAGCAGCAAGAGAGAGGCAACTAGTTACATACAAGGGAAATCCCATTAGGCTATCAGCTGATCTTTCAAGAGAAACTACAGCCCAGCATCCCCATCCCCAAAGTGCTGCAAGAAAAAAAAAAAAAAAAAGGAAGCAAAAATAGTCTACCTGGTAAAATTATTCAGAATTAAAGATGAGTTAAAGAGTTTCCCAGACAAAAAAAAAAATTAAAAAAGATTTTATAATCACTAAACCAGCATTGTGAGAAATGTTTAAGGAACTTAAGGTGGAAAAGAAAAGCTATAATTATAAGCACAAAAATTAGGAAAGGAAAAAATATCATGAGTAAAAGCAAACATACAGGAAAAGTAGTGTAGCGATCATTTATAAAGCTTGTATGCAGATTTAAAAAAAGTAGTAAAATCAATTGTATCTAAAAAATTAGTTAAGGGGACTCACAAAATAAAAAGATGTAAAATATGACAACATATACATAAAGTGTGGAGGGGAAGATAAAAATGAAATTCTTTCTGTGTTTGAAATTCAGTGACCATCAACTTAATACAGACAGCTATGATTAGGATGTCATATATGAGCCTAATGGTGACCACAATCCAAAAACCTATAATAGATACACGAACCATGAAGAGAAAAAAATCTAAGTATAACACTGAAAGAAAGTAAGAAAGAAAGAAAGAACATTAAATGACAAGAGCACCAGAAAGAAAGGAATAGAGATAAACAACAACAACAAAAAGCAGAAAATAATGACAAAAATGGAATAAGTACGTACCTTTCAATAATTACTTTAAATGTATATGGTCTAAATGTTCCAATCAAAATATGTAGGGTGACAGACTGGATAAAAAAAAAAAAAAAAAAGACCCATTTATATGCTTCCTGTGAGAAAATCGCTTCAGACCTAAAGATACATACCAGACTGATATGCCATTTGCTAATATCTTTTCTAATTCTGTCAGTTGTCTTTTGGCTTTGTAGACTATTTCCTTTGTGGTGCAAAAGCTTTTTATCTTGATGAAGTCCCAATAGTTCATTTTTGCCTTTGTTTCCCATGCCTTTGGAGATGGGTCTAGCAAGAGGTTGCTGCCTGTGTTCTCCTCTAAGATTTTGATAGATGCCTGTCTCATTTAGATCTTTCATCCATTTTGAGTCTATCTTTGTGTATGGTGCAAGGAAATGGTCCAATTTCATTCTTCCGCATGTGCCTATCCAATTTTCCCAGCACCAGTTGTTGAAGAGACTCTTTTTTCCATTGGACATTCTTTCCTGCTTTGTCAAAGATTAGTTGACCATAGGGTCCATTTCTGGGTTCTCTATTCTGTTCCATTGAACTATGTGTGTTTTTATGTATAGTAACCAGTATTATACTGTCTTACAGCTTTGTAATACAGCTTTGTAATAGAGCTTAAAGTCTGGAACTGTGATGCCACCAGATCAGATAATGGGCTAGTATCCAAAATCTATAAAGAACTTACCAAACTCAACACTCAAAGAACAACTAATCTAATCAAGAAATAGAAAGAAGACATAAACAGACATTTCTCCAAAGAAGACATACAAATGGTGAACAGACACATGAAAAAAATGCTCTGCATCCTTTGGCATCAGGGAAACACACAATGAGATACCGTCTCACACCAGTCAGAATGGCCAAATTAACAAGTCAGGAAACTACAGATGTTGGTGAGGATACAGAGAAAGGGGAACCCTCTCACACTATTGGTGGAAATGCAAGCTGGTGCAGCCACTCTGGAAACGGTATGGAAGTTCCTCAAAAATTTGGAAATAGAGCTACCCAACAACCTAGCACTACTGAGTATTTACACCAAAGATATAAATGTGGTAATCTGAAGGGGCACCTACACCCCAGTGTTTATAGCAGCAATGTCCACAATAGCCACATTATGGATAGAGCCTAGATGTCCATCGATAGATGAATGGATAAAGAAGATGTGGTATTTATATACAATGGAATATTATTAGCCATCAAAAAGAAAATCTTGCCATTTGCAATGACATGGATGGAGCTAGAGTGCATTATGCTAAGTGAAATAAGTCAATCAGAGAAAGACAATTATCATATGATTCTACTCATATGAGTGAAATTTAAGAATTTAAATTTCTTTAAATGTGGAATTTAAGAAACAAAACAGGATCATAGGGGAAGAGAGGGAAAAATAAAACAAAACAATATCAGAGAAGGTGACAAACCGTAAAAGACTCTTAATCATAGGAAACAAACCGAGGGTTGCTGGAGGGGGGTAGGGGATTGGAGTAGCTGGGTGTTGGGCATTAAGGAGGACACATGATATAATGAGCACTGTGCATTATTATATAAGACTGATGCATCACTGACCTCCACCTCTGAAACCAATAATACATTATATGTTAATTAATTGAATTTAAATAAAAGACAAGCAAAAAAGACACTTACAGACTGAAATTGAAGAAACAGAAAGATATTCCATGTAAATGGAAATGAACAAAAAATGCCAGAGTTATAATACTTGTGTCAGACAAAATAGACTTTAAAACAAAGACTGTAAAAAGAGACAAAGAATGGCATTACAAAATGATAAAAGGACCACTTCAATAAGATAAAACCACTATATATATACATATATATATGTATATATATGTATACCCAACATTGGAGCACCTAAATACATAAAGCAAATTTAACAGGTAAGTGGAGAAGTGGAGAGTAATAGTAGAAGACTTTAACATCCCTCTTATATCAGTGGATAAATCATTCAGGCAAAAAATCAATTAGGAAGCAGTATCTTTGAATGACAAGTGGATCTAACAGAAATATACAGAACATTCCATCCAAAAACAACAGAATATATGTTATTATCAAGTATAAATGGAACATTCTCCAGGATACATCATATGTTAAGCCACACTGCAATGTCAATCTCAACAAATTTAAGAAGATGGAAACCATTTCAAGTATCTTTTTGATCACAATGATACAAACCTAGAAATCAATTATAAGAAAAAAAACTGGAAAAAACACACAACATGCTAAACAACATGCTGCTAAACAACCAATGGGTCAACCAATAAATCAAAGAAAAAAATTAAAAAAAAATACATGGAGACAAATGAAAATGAAGCACAAAGGTCCAAAATCTTGGGACCTAACAAAATCAGTTCTTTTTTTTTTTTTTTAAAGATTTTATTTATTTACTTGACAGAGAGAGAGAGAGATCACAAGTAGGTGGGGAGGCAGGCAGAGAGAGAGGGAGAAGCAGGCTCCCTGCTGAGCAGAGAGCCCGATGGGGGGCTCTATCCCAGGACCCTGAGTTCATGACCCAAGCTGAAGGCAGAGGCTTTAACCCACTGAGCCACCCAGGCGGCCCTAACAAAATCAGTTCTAAGAGGGAAATTTATATCAATACATTTCTACCTCAAGAAACAAGAAAAATCTTGATTAAACAAACTAATATTACTCCTAAAGGAACTATAAAAAGAAAACAAAGACAACCCAAAGTTAATATAAAGAAGGAAATAGTGAATATCAGAGCAGAAATAAATGATGTAGAGAATAAAAAAATAGAAAAGATTAATGAAGCCAAGATCTGGTTCTCCGAGAAAAAAAAAAAAAAACGTTGATAAAACTTTAGCCAGGGGGTACCTGAGTGGCTCAGTGGGTTGGGGCCTCTGCCTTTGGCTCAGGTCATGATCTCAGGGTCCTGGGATCAAGCCCCGCATCGGACTCTCTGCTTGGCAGGGAGCCTGCTTCCCTCTCTCTCTCTGCCTACTTGTGATCTCTCTGTCAAATAAATAAATAAAATCTTTAAAAAAAAAAAAAACTTTAGCCAGACATTAAAAAAAAAAGAACATAAATAAATAAAATCAGAAAGGGAAGAGATGTAAAAATCAACACCACAGAAATACAAAGGAGTATAAGACATTACTATGAAAAATTATACGCCAACTAATTGGACAACCTAGAAGAACTGGATAAATTCCTAGGAACATTCAATTCTCCAACTGAATCAGGGAGAAATAGAAAATCTGAGCAGAATGATTACTAGTAACAGAATTGAATCAGTAATAAAACAATCCACAAAAACCAAAATTCTAGGACCAGGTGGCTTCACAAATGAATTCTAACAAACATTTAAAGAAGAGTTAAGACTCATTCTCATCAAAGTACTCAAACAATCAAAACAAAACAAAAATTCAAAAAACCAAAGAGGAAAAAACCTTCCATATGTATTCTACAAGGACAGAATTACCCTAATACCAAACCCAGAGAAAGTACAAAAAAAGAAAATTACAAGCCACTATCCCTAATAAACTAGATTCTGAGATCTGCAACAAAATATAAAAACTGCATTCAACAATACATTAAAAAGATCATTCAGCACAATCAAATGGGATTTATTCTGAGGATGCAAGGACAGTTCAATAATTGCACATCAATCAACATAACACATTAAACAAAATGAAGGATAAAAATGAGCTGATCATCTCAATAGATGCAGAAAAAGCATTTCACAAATTTCAACATCCATTCATAATAAAAACTTTCAACAAAGTGTGTTTAGAGGGAATGCTCCTCAACATAATAAAGCCCATCTATGATGAACCTACATCTTATATCATCTTCAAAGGTAAAAAGCGGAGTTTTTCTTCAAAGATCAGGAACAAGACAAGGATGTCCACTCTCACCACTTTTATTCTACATAGTACTTGAAGTCCTAGCCACAACAGTCAGACAAGAAAAACAAATAAATATTACTAAACTTGAAAAGAAAAATGTCACTATATGCAAATGACAATATACATAGAAAGCCCTAAAGACTCCATCAAAAAACCTGACATTAATAATAATTAAATTCAGTACATTTGCCGGATATAAAATTAATATTCTGAAATCTGTTGTTTTTCTATACAACAAAGTAGCATAAAGAAAAACTCAGAAAACAGTCTCATTTACAAAAAAAAAAAAAGAATCTCATTTACAATTGCACCAAAAAGAATAAAATATCTAGGAATAAACTTAACCAAGAAGGTGAAAGACCTGTATTCTGAAAACTATAAAACTTTGATGAAAGAAATTGAAAACACTAATAAATGGAAAGATATACCATGCTCTTGGATTGGAAGTATTCATATTATTAAAATGTACACATCACCCAAAGCAATCTACAGATTCAATGCAATCCCTTTCAAAATACCAACAGCATTTTTCTTTTTGAGAGAGAGAGAGAGAGAGAGAGAGCATCCATGTACATAGGAGGAGAGGCAGAGGGGGAGAGAAAGAATCCCAAGCAGGCTCCATGCCCAGAGTGGAGCCCAATGTCCTGAGATCATGACCTGAGCTAAAATCAAGAGTTGGCCACCCAAGTGACTGAGCTATCCAGGCACCCCCACAATGGCATTTTGCACAAAATCAGAAAAATTAACCCTAAAATTTGTATGGAACCACAAAAGACCTCAAATAGCCAAAGTAATCTTGAAAAGAACAAAGCTGGTATCACAATTTCAGAATTCAAGATATACTACAAAGCTACAGTAATCAAAACGGTGTGATGCACAAAATAGATCTAAAACAGATACACAGATCAATAGAAAAGAATAGAGAGCCCCAAAATAAACTGATGCATATATTGTCAATTACAACAAATGAGGCAAGAATATACAATGGGTAAGACAGTCTTTTGAACAAATAGTACTGGAAAAACTGGACAGCAACATGCAAAAGAATGAAACTGGACCACTTACACCATCACAAAAATAAACTCAAAATGGATTCACTACATGTGAAATCTGAAACCATAAAACTCCTAAGGGAAAATATGGATAATAATCTCTCTGACATCAGCCTTAGCAACATTTTTCTAGATGTCTTCTTAGGAAATGAAAATAAAAACTAAAACAAACTATTAAGACTATACCAAAATAAAAAGGTTTTGATTAGTAAAACCATCAACAAAATGAAAAGGCCACCTGCTGAATGAAGAAGATATTTATAAATGATATATGTGATAAGGGATTAATATCCAAAATTTATAAAAATTTCATACAACTCAAACTAAAAATATTAATAATAATAATAATTAATTTGAGAAAAAGGCAGAGCCCTGAACAGATATTTTTCTTCTGAAGACATACGGTTGGCCAACGGAAACATAAAAAGATGTCAACATCACTAATCGTCAGGGAAATGCAAATCAAAACCACAATGAGATATCATCTTATACCTGTCAGAATGGCTAGTATCAAAAAGACAAGAAATAACAAGTGTTGGTGAAGATGTGGAAAGAAAGGAATCCTTATGCATTGCTGGTGGGAATGAAAACTGGTGCAGGCACTGTGGAAAACAGTATGGAGGTGTCCCCAAAAAATAAACATAGAAAAATATGATCCAGTAATTCCACTACTGGATTTAATCAAAGGACATGCAAACACTATTATGAAAAGATATATACACCCCTATGTTTACTGCAGCATTATTTATAATACCCAAGATATGGAAGCAACACAAGTATCCACAGAGAGATAATGAATAAAGAAGACACACACACACATACACAAACACACACAATGGAATATTTCTCAGACATAAAAAAAAAAAAAGAATGAGATCTTGCCATTTGGGTCAACATGGACGGACCTAGAGGCTATTATGCTAAGTGAAATGACTTATACAGAGAAAGACAAACACCATATGATTTTACTTTTATGTGGAATCTAACAATAAAAAAGGAATAAACAAAAAATGAAGGAACAGATAAATACAGAGAACTGATGGTACCAGAGGAGAGGGGGATGGGCAAAATAGGTGATGGAGGTTGGAAATACTGGGTTCTAGTCATGGAAAGAGGAAGTCATGGGGATAAAAATACAGCATAGGGAATATAGTTAATAGTATTGTAATAGCAAAAAAATATAGTATTGTAATAGCATCATATGGTGACAATCAGTACTATGTAGAATAGAGTTGTAGAATCACTATGTTGTACATCTAAAACTAATATAACATTATGTGTCAACTATATTTCAATACATTTTTTTTAATTAAAAATAATTTCTAAAGGGGCTCTATATGATTAGATGTGTATTAGATACTGGTAGGAATGATGAGGATGGATTGCAGTGAAGAGAGCCTAGAGTAATTGAGATCAGTTGGGAAAACTATTGGAACAGTAGAGGCCAGAGATCACGCTGTGAACTTAGGCAGCGGAGATGGAATGAATTTGAAAAGATTTTCAGAGATAGATTGGGGAACCAATTAAATGAAAGGCTGTGAAGGAAAAAGAAGACTTAACAATCAGAGTGTTGTGCTGTTATTTATATAAACAAAGTAGGAAAAGAATTAGCTTTTGTACTGTGGTTTTATACCATCAGTTAAAAGAACTGTAAAATACCCAAATAGGTTGTAAAAGCATATATGAAGCAGAGAAAAGAGGTAGGAGTTGAGAAAATATCCTGGAAGTCTTTTGGCCATACACTTTATCTAACAGTTTAAGCAATAGGAGTGGATAAGATCATCTATAGAGAATAGGAAGAAATTTTTATTTTTATCTGTGATATCACACCCAGCTTTAGAACTTGATTCAAGCATCACCTTCCTAGTGAAGTCCCACCTGGACGCTAGGTGAAGAGCAAGCACCACCATCACCTCCCCTTCAATATCCCAGCCCTGTCTCCTGCTTTCTATTTCCAGAGAAGTTACCACAGTCACCAGCCCATCTCAGCAAGGGGGGAAATGGAGGCCTACTCGGATGGTTTCACCACAGACTCCATCCGATTTCCTAGTCCAGAGCCCTGGGGGAAAAGGTGACCAGAGCTCTAGCACAGCCAGGATGTCCCCCTACAGCACCCTGAAGACCATCAGGAAAATGAGCCATAAGAGGAATCCACTTGCACAGGAAACCTGAAACCAGACACCTGCCTCGATCACAGGGGAGCACACACACTCTCTCCCCTTGCCTGATGTGCTCATCTGAGAAAGCTGAGCCGAGAAGCATCCCAGGGTCCAAATCGCCCTCCGGCCAAGGTCCTGGGAAACAGACGTCTCTCCTGCACCAGCCAGCTGTGATAGATGTCCGGTGACCTCCTGTGGTGGGGCAGAAAGGGGCGCCTGTCCCTCTTTCCTGGGACGTCATCACAAACCAGGCTTTGCTGCACAGTTTTCAGGAAGGAACCTGCAGCAGCAGCAGGCCGCCCAGGTTCTGTCTCAGTGTCGCACATCAGGCCCCATGTGGAACTAGAGCTTCAAGGAGTCTGGTGTGCCGTGTGGCCTTGGAACCTAATGGCAGGAGCTGAGATTTCAGTTCCAAAGGAAAACTGGCCTCTTCCACACAGCACAGCAAAGCGGAGGATTTCTTGGGGGTTTGGCTCTGGAAGAAGTGCTTCTGCTGGCTGAATTCACTGACCCCAGGCAGAGGACACCTGCAGTCCTCATCCGAGGAAGTAGGCGGCCCACTGGGCAAGAATCAGTAATGATGCCTGGGGGCTGCTTCCCACCAAGCCCCCTGCGGAGATGAGGCCTTGAGATCCCAAAAGAAAGCAACTTTCCTATCACATCTGCAGCAGGAGGGCTGGCCACGGAGCACAGCCCCGTCCCTGGGGCAAGCTGGCCTGCCCATCAAGAGTGCTGGCCCACTGCCACAGCCTCCCAGCCTCCCAGCCTCTGATCTGACTGCCCTGCCAGGCTCACACCTGCGGACACGGTGACTCCTAAGACCCAGAGACTGCTGTCCACCCCAGCCCAATGCTACTCACAGAGAAGCAAACTCCAGTCTCAGAAACGTGTTCATCCTTAGCTCTCGAATTCCCTCGAATTCCCAATACACTGGCCCACCCAGGTATCCCTTCCAAATCATTACTCAAGAGCCCTAGGGTTTCAAGCCACCTTCAAGCTGCCCTTCAAAAGACAGGAATAGGTCAATTTAGGCAGACCAGCTGAGTGACTGTGTGTGCGGGAAAGTCGGACCACATCCTCCCTGAACACCAACGCTCCCAAGTCCAAGCCTCAAACCCTCACTCACTGGGCACAGAGCACCACATCAGCAGGGACTCTGCTCTTTCAAATCTCTTCTCTTCTGTTCCTTAAAATCAGAAACCAAGCTCCGGTCACAACTCCATTTTCCCTTCAGAGAAGGAAGGAAAAGCATGGAATAAAGCACTACATGGGAACAACACACTTCTATCCAAATAGAACTCCTTGTTCTTTCTCATACAGGCAGCCCTACATTCCCTAATGAGAGATACCCCAAGTTCAGTCCTCACATATATATTTGACCTCATACAGGCTTCAAGGACCCAACCCCTGGGACCGCCACCACAGCGCACAACCCGCACTCACGGAGCCAGGACGCCAGCTCAGGATTCTCTCCCAGCACTGCTTTGCCTGCTGCTCTGATGCCCCAGCATCCAGAGCCGGCTCCCAGTCCGCCCACAGAGGACGGAGCTCCACCCCCACACACTCATTGGTCAGGGAGGATGTTGTTACTAATTCTGATTTAGAATAAATGCAGCTTTAATTAGTTCTGGAAATTCTTACCCATTTTAGTTTTAGGACTTTTTATATATTGAATACTTGTATTTGTCCTAAAAGTTCTTTATATGACTCTCCTTGAAGATGAAACTCATTTACAAGAGAATTAGAACAATTATAAATGACAAGAAACTCAGAATAGACATGGTGAAGGTTAAAGATGGGATGGGAGTTTACATAGCTGGCCAGGAAATCGGGTTATTTCTGTGACACAAAACATTTCAATAATTAAACTATCAAGTGATGACCTTATTAAAACGTTAAAACTTTAGGAAACATATAGAGCCTCTAGAATAGTTATAGCATTTACCCAAATGTAACGCAAGGTTTATTGTTATCAGTACTTTCTGACTAACTTAGCATAAAAAAGAAAAGGCCTAGTGAGTAGAGACTTCATTTACAATTTAAATCTTGTGAACAATGAGTAAGCTGACTTACAATCTTAAGCCAGTGTTTTAAATTCATTCATTTCAGTCTTAGCCTATCTGACCACAACTAAATTCATTTCCTTTTTTTTTCCCAATGATCTCCCTTCACAAACCTTTTACAATTTTGTTTGAATTCAGATTTTGTACCAAGCCATTTTTTAACCACCTCATTTAGAACAAGATTACCTTTTTAACTTTAACAAAATGCACTTCCATTTCTATCCTTTTACATATCTCCTACTATTTTACATACAGAGTTATTTTCCTAATTTCCAGTCATAGTTACAATTAGTAGAATTTTTTTTTCACTCTTTATGAAACCTTAACCTCCAGTGAAGACTAAGGTGTAACCAGAATTCTTTAGATGACAAATTTGTGAATTAGTTAAGCACAAAACATGCTTATCGACAGGTTTAAATATCCTCAGTTTCTTTGCAGTATGAGGTCAAAAGCACAAACCTATGTTTGGTCACTAATGACTTACTCTATATCCTATTTGAAAAGACCCAGATGTCCAACCAATGTAATTTCATTCATTATCCAAGCAAAACTTTAAACTTGTAGTTTACTAAAGAC
>JAPYYJ010003850.1:0-11071 GCA_028533885.1 Nasua narica
TGGTGTAAGGTGGTATCTCAGTGTGGTTTTGATTTGAATCTCTCTGATGGCTAAAGATGATGAACATTTTTTCATGTGTCTGTTAGCCATTTGTATGTATGTATAATTTTGAATTCAGTAACTGGTGATTTTCTCTTCTAACATACTTTATGTGCTGTTTTGATCTATAAAAGTGCTATTGATTTTTTTGTTTCAACTTTATAACCTGCTGAATTACTGATTCTCCTGTTGTTTGTATTAATTTTTTCATTGATTGCCTTTGATTTCCGAGCTATACTATGATAAAATCTACATATCAAAATAATTTTTTTCCTCTCTTTTAATTGTTATGTCTCAAATTTTTTATCTTGTCTGAAGGATGGGCTTATTCTTCCAAAATAATTAGCAGTAATGGATATTGTAGTAACTCTTGCCATGTTCATGATTTTAGCGAGAATGTGAGAGGTATTTTCAAAATTAAGATGCTGATGTTGAGGGACTCCACGGTAGCTCGGATGGTTTAGTAACCTACTCTTGATTTAGGCTCAGGTCATGACCTCAGGGTGGTGAGACTGAGTCCCACACCAGGCTCCCTGTTCTGCGTGGAATTTGCTGGAGATTCTCTCCCTCTCCCTCTGTCTCTTTTCCCCACTTGCATGCCCTTGCTCTCTCTCTCTCCCACTAAATAAATAAAATCTTATTTAAGAAAAAGATGCTGATGTTGATTTGTCTTCATTTTCCTGGAATAAACTCCAGTTAGTCATGATGCATCTTTTTTATGATACTGTTGGATTATATTTGCTAATGCTATTTTATAAATTTCATCAATATCTATGTGATTGATCTGTGATTTGGTTGTTTGTGCAATTGTTGTTGCAATCATTGTCAGATTTGGGGATCGCTATGCATTCCCTTCATGAAATTAATTTGGAAGTTTTCGTTATTTCAACCTGGAATAGCTTAATAGCAATAGCATTTGTTTTTTGAAGATTTGCTAGAAGTCCCCGTGAAAACATGAGTGAGGTCCTTTCTGGGGTACAACACTTTGATATAGTTCTTCACTTCTTATAAGGACACTGAAATTCAAACTTTCCCTTCTTCCTGGGGCTGATTTTGGCAATTTTGTTTTCCCAGAAATTTAGCTTTTTAATCTACGTTTTCAAATGGATTTACAATGAATTGTGTAAAGTCTTCTCTTATGAATTTAACATGCCTGTAATTTCAAAAGGTATCTTCTTTGCCATTTTTATTTTGTGTATTCGTGTTTCTTTCCTTTTTTCTTGATTATCTAAGCTACTGATTTGTCTATTAGGTTGGTTAGTTCAAAACACCAGCTTGTGTATTTATGTATATTACATGTTCTTGTTTTCCAATTCGTTAATTTCCCCTTTTATCTTTCTTACTATATGCTTTCTGCTTTCTTTTTTTTTCTTTCTGCTTTCTTTGTGTTTATTTCTTCGTATTTATTTCTTTGTATTTATTTCGTTCTTTTTCTTGCTTTATGAAGTGGATTCCCCCTTCATGCTTTTTTTTTTTTTTAAAGATTTTATTTATTTGAGGGTGAGAGATTGAAGGAGAGAAAGAGAGAAGGGACAGGGTAAGGGCAGGGTGGGGAGAGGGAGAAGCAGAGGGAGAAGAGGGAAAAGCAGAGGGAGAAGCCCCTGACATGGGCCTCAGTCCCAGGACTCCAGAATCATGACCTGAGCCAAAGGCAGACCTTTAACTGACTGAGCAACCTCTCAAAAAAAAAAAAAAAAAAAAAGCGCCTCTTTTAGGTTTTTTGTTGTTCTTGTTGTTTTGTTTCTTAAAGATTTATATATTTATTTATTTGAGAGAGAGAGAATCTCAAGGAGACTCTGTGCCGAGCAGGAAGTCCAATTTGGGTTTCAGTTCCACCACTCTGAGTTCATGACCTGACCTGAAATCAAGAGTTGGGAGGCTTAACCGACGGAGCCATCTGGATACCCCAACCCTTCGTATTTTTATTATTTGTATAAGAACCATGAATTCGTCTCTGAACATTGTTTTAATTGATTCTATAGATTCTCTTTTGTACAGTTTTAATCATTTCTAAAAGAAATTCTTCCATTTTAATTTGTTTTTCCCTTTGACTCAAGAGATCTTTATAAGGATGTTTTAAAATTCTGGTTGTAAAGAATTTCCACTCTCTTGAAAAATTAACTTCTCATGTAATGTATCATGATCAGAGAATATTGTTTGCATTACTTTTTTTAAAAAAGATTTTATTTATTTATTTGAGAGAAAGACAGTGAGAGAGAGAGAGAGAGCATAAGCCAGGGAGGAGAGGCAGAGGGAGAAGCAAACTCCCCGCTGAGCAGGAAGCCCAATGTGGGGCTCGATCCCAGGACCCCGGGACCATGACCTGAGCAGAAAGCAGATACTTAACCAACTGAGACACCCAGATGCCCCTGCATTAGTTCTTTTTTAAAAAACATTCAGATTTGGCCTATCTTTATATACTAGAACTTACATATCCTTATTTATTAAGTTTTGTTCCAATTACTTACTTGTCTCAGCTTGCCAATATTTTGCTCAAATCTCTTATTATTGAGAGGATTCTGATTTTTTGCTCTGTTATTTATTATTATTTATTATTATTATTTATTGCTATGTTATTTTTTCCTTATCATTCAGAAATGTTTTATATAGTTACTGCAAAGTTATGCATTTACTAAAAACCACACTTATGCAATGCTTCAGGCAATTCACACTTACAGAGAAGAGTACAACTGTCCCTCATGTACCCACCACCTGGCCTGCATGGTTGTCTACTCAAGATAAATATTCTTCCATCTGTATCCTCCCACCAGCCCTCCACCAGTCTCCCCTGCATTACGTTGAAGGAAATCATAAAATAAAATTGGAAAATGTTTTTCTTTCTCTATACTTTCAAAGAGTTTGTTTATCTAATATTTATTTATTTATATAAAGATTTTATTTATTTATTTGACAGAGAAAGAGAGATCACATGTAGGCAGAGGCAGGCGGGGCGGGGGGGAACAGGCTTCCTGCTCGATCCCAGGACCCTGAGATCATGACCCGAGCTGAAGGCAGAAGTTTAAACCCACTGAGCCACCTAGGCACCCCAGTTTATCTAATCTTTAAAAGTTTGTTAAAATTCCCTCTCAAAACTATCTAGGTCCAGTGCTTCTCTGTTGTTGGCTAAGTCTTCTACTTCTTCAGTGACTGTTCTGAGGTCAAATTTGGTCAATCGTATTTTTTCTAGAAAACCATGTGTTTCATCTAGTTTTTCAAGCATATACAAATAGTATTATAGAATATGTGTCTTGTGGTTAAAAAAATCCTCTACTTTAGGGTTAATTCCCTTTTTATAGTTCAATATTATAAACTATTGCTCTTCTGCTCCTTCAAAGCCACTTCTAAGAGAATGAAAAGGTAAGCTTCAGACTAGGAGAAACATTCAAAAGCACTATATGTTATGTATTCAAATACATAAATGACTATCAAAATAATAAGAAAATAAGCAGTCCAGTAAAATAAAATGAACCAATTTTGGACAGATTCACAAAAGATATATGTGAATATCAGCTAAGCACATGAACAGTCTCGATTATCATTAGTTGTCATGATTTAGAAATCTAGGGGCACTTGGGTGGCTCAGTGGGTTAAAGCCTCTGGCTTCAGCTCAGATCATGATCTCAAGGTCCTGGGATCGAGCTCCACATCGGGCTCTCTGCTCAGTGGGGAGCCTGCTTCCCCCCCTCTCTCTCTGCCTGCCTCTCTGCCTACTTGTGATCTCTCTTTCTGTCAAATAAATAAATAAATAAATCTTAAAAAAAACCCCACAAAACGAATTAGAAATCTAAATCACAATGAGATACTAGAATGACCAAAAAACAAAACAAAACAAACAAAATGCCAACAGCAAGCACTATAGTGAGAATGTGAAGCAAGTGAAACCCAAACATTACTCAGTACAACCGTAAAAGGCCACAGTTACTTTGTAAAGTAAAACATCACTTACATATGACCCAGCAATAGCACTCTTAGGTGAGAGTCACACCTGTATGAAAGTTTATAGCCACTTATTTATAATCATCCCAAAGTGGAAACACCCCTCGTGTCCTTCAAATGGTGGATGGATTATTTTAGATGTGGCACATTAATATAATGAAATATAATGACATAATATAATGAATTATAATATAATGAAATCCTTTTCAGTGATTCAAAACAAATGAACAACTGACATATATCATACGGATGAATCTCAAATATGATCTGATAAGTAAAAGAAGCCAGACTTCAAAAGCTATGTATGTATGTATGATCTGGGATAGATACAATTACAAGGGAAGAGAGTATGTCATTGGTGACCAGCCTGGGGGATTGGGAGAAGGGGTGACTACATGAGCAGTTCAAGGGGATGACAGAATGTTCTGAATCCTGCTCGCCATAGTACTTACACAACCCTATGCACTTGTCAAGACTCATAAAACTGTGCACCAGTAAGAATGCATTCATTGTATATAAATAAAAAAAAATAATAAGGTGGCTAGGAAGCAGGAAGGTATAGGGTAAAGGTAAAAGCACATTCAAGGAAAATAAAAATAAATATGTTGGATATCTCCTGTTTTTTTGCTACAAAATCCTTCTTATTCCTTCACACCCCTCTGTGTGCCAGCAGGCTGACCTTTTTAGGAGACATCAACATGTTCCTTTTCCATCAGTCTTTTGGTGGGCATAGCCATGGGGAGCTCCCATCAGGAGATCAAAGGAGGGAGGAAGGCAATGTTAGGGTATTGATTCTCCTGGCTCCTTCCCTGTGGGACTGCCTCAGGCTGCCTGTGATCTTCCACCAATCACAAAAACTCTTCTGGTCATCCTAGCTACGTGAATCTCCCTTTGCAATTTACAACATTTACTTCTTCCTCTGATCCTTTTTGATCTAGCCATGGTCACAATTCCCACTGATACTGGCCCTAGGAAATTACCTTACAGAGGTAAGGGAGTCCCTTACCTCTGTCCATACTTTTGTAAGTACTCTTCTATTAAAATCTTTCAGATCATCTAATTTAAATCTTCCATCCATTTCATGCAGAGATCCTAATAATACAGTGAGTGAAGACTCATGAGAATGAATGTTCTGGATACAGTAAGCAGGTCAGCTTGACTGGGATAAGAAGCTGTATAATGTGAGTAAGTGAGACATAAGGTAGAATACACAGAGTGAGGCCACACTCAGCAAGGTCACAATTTCTAAAACCAGGTCACTCTTATTATGCGGGGGAAAAAGAAATCACTGGAAACTTTTGAACAGCAAATTACTATTATTAACATAATACTTAATAAAGATTGGCTGTATGCAAGATGGATTGGAGCAGAAAACATGGAGTTTAGATGAACAGTGAAAGAATGATATATGACATGTAAGGTGAAGGAAGCTACACAATCATTATGCAGGGGAAATGACAAGCATAGAAAATTAGAACTTGGATACAGGACAAGAAAGAATAAGCGGAGCCAAAGATGACTTTGTAGTTCGAAGTCTGGGTTACTAGAAGAATAATGATGTTATTAAAAGGTGACATTCGTTGGGAGTACAGACTGATTTGTAAAGGAAGATGCTTGAAAGGGACGGAACTCACGTGCTAATACCACCATTTTGGGAGCTGGCTCTGGCTGGTAGATTTTATTTCAGCTTTGAATTTTTTTTTTCTCCCTATGTTAAAGGAAACTCTAAAGCCACTGAGGCCCAGCAGATGGCTCAATGTGCAATATTCATAGGAACTGATTCCGGGGACCATTGGGAAGAGAAGCTCAAATCCCAGGAACAAGGTAAAATAATAATTTCTGTGACTCAGACAGATCGATGGTTGCACTCAGGTGAAAGTTACTTGCATTAGATTGGAGCAATGGAAAAAACTGTCCAAACTGAAAGGAAAACTGAGAATGAGAGCTTATGGAGGAGAAGCTGTACCACACACAAGGGTAAAGGTGAGGGGAATCATGATACTAGATAATTTATTTACTTAGTAATTTACCAGGCAGAGCAAGGCTAATTACCCAACTGAAATTAGTTAGCCTGGAAAGAAGTCACTTCTGCTCCACTTTTTTTTTTTTTTAAGATTTTATTTATTTATTTGACAGATTGAACGAGCACACAAGCAGGGAGAGCAGCAGAAGGAGACAGAAGCACGCTCTTCGCTGAGCAGGGAGCCCGAAGCAGGACCCAATCCCAGAACCCTGGGATCATGACCTGAGGCGAAGGCCATCGCTAAACTGACTGAGCTGCCCACTCTGCTCTAGTTCTTGATCTGATTTGTAGTGATTTGAATTTGGTGCACTGTGTGGGCACCCAGCCATGGTGATCAGATTACTGAATCGGACATTTGAGGAACACAGTTTAATGGTATGCATAGGTTTCTTGTGTAGTTATTGATACTCTAGCTGAAAATGTGAAATTTGGCTTGAGAAATGGGGCACGGAAGAAGATAGAGCTGGAGGAACTCAGCTTTGAACTCAGGGAAAGTGAAAGGAAATTACAGAGGGAAAACACCCCAGACTCAGAGTTGTGAGGAGACCGTTTCTTCTTCTTTTTTTGGTCTTATACCTGGATTTACAGAAGATGGTCATTATATCCATGTTCAGTAGAATAAGTACTCACCCAAACTAAAGGCAGTCTTACATACCTAGTAGTATATGCAAGACTTTTGGCTTGAAAAAGCCAAAAACCTGTAAGATTCAGGGACCCAACAAAGATGTTTAAGTTCTGAAAAAATTCAATTTGCTTCCAGAATCATGGAGTGGAATTCTCAAATACGTCAGGGCAAGTAAATGTCCTTTAGATACGGGGTAGCTGATATGACAAGACAATATCTATAGCTCAACAAACACTGAAGGAATAAGAACGGATAGGCAGACTGAAGTTACTACTTTATATTTTTCAAAGAAATCCCAGTGGGGATGAAGATTTGAGTTAAGAAGGCATATCAAGAAAGGTTCAACAAATCAGTGATTTCTCTAACTTGAAATTGAAACAAGGATAGTGCAGATCTGTTCACAAATACCTACCTGATGAATTTCTTTCATCTCCAAAGATTAAGAGTAGATACTAAAGAGACATTTCATTTTTTTTAAGATTTATTTTATTTAATTGAGACAGAGAGAGAGAGAAAGAGAGAACGAAAGGGGAGAGGTCAGAGGGAGAAGCAGGCTCCTCTCAGAGCAGGGAGCCCGATGTGGGACTCCAGGATCATGACCCGAGCAGAAGGCAGTCGCTTAACCAACTGAGCCACCCAGGCGCCCCCTAAAGAGGCATTTCAATAACTGATTTACATTCCTTCACTTCCAAATGAGTAAAGGCGCTGTAACAAAAAGTACATGTAAAGATCATCTTCTGAAGTACCTTGCTGAATTATTTCTTCCTTGGATAAGCTTCTCTGACAGTGTTTCCCAGTGGTCAGAACCTCATGATTCAATGTTGACAGTAAAATTTGAGTTTATATTTTTATTTATTTACTTGAGAGAGAAGGAGAGGGAAAGAGCACGAGTGGAGGGTGGGGGCTGAGGGAGAGGGAGAAGCAGTGGGGCTGGGTCCTGAGATCATGACCTGAGCTTAAAGCAAATGTTAACTGACTGAGCCACCCAGGCTCTTTGAGTTTGTATTGTTATCATTGAATTAGAAAGCTCTAAAGAACTGCTAATGGAGACTCTAAAAGGAACCTAACCAAAAAAATCTACCAGTATTTCCAGAATCTCTTGTTAGTATATTAGAAAGTATCCATATCTGTGATGCTGAATTTTTCAACTGTAAAAGATATCTTTGTCTTTAGGGTTTTTTTTCATTGTCTCTGCATAGGAGGAAAAAATAGTACATAGACAGTTTTATTGAAAGTAAGCCCCAGAAAAAGTGAATAAAAGAATATTCATTAAAACATATTTATTACCTACCATATATCACAAATGGATTTCTAAGTATTCCTTACAATAGGTATTATTACTGATATTTTAATTATGATGAAAAAATGCGCCCAGAATATATACTGCATACCTTGAGGGCAGAATCACTCTTACTTGTTCTTGATTTTACTGATACAAAACCTGAGGCCTAGCTGTGCGGTGCCCAAAGTCACAGAACAAGCTAATTTCCATACTATTGGGAGCAATAAACTCACTCAACACTCAAATACACAACTTCATTTTTCATAAAATCTACATCAAGAAATAGTTTTTATTTTTACATCTTTAATAATAGTAAACAACTTAGCTATATTAAGGTATATATAAGAATCGCTACAAAATGGAATGAAGCAACACCTCCCAATATCAATATATTGTAGCAGACAGTAAGGAAAATTTTAAGTGGACAAGTAAATAGGTATTTATCCAGTTCTTGATATTTCATTAAATTATTCAAATCACAAAAGCTCTAACAAATGCTTCCCAGCAGAGATCAAATACATAAAGAAACCTAATTGAGGAGGCATTTCATTTAAAAAAACAATATGCATTATCTTATTTAAACGTTTATTAATAAAAATCTGAATTGGTTCTTTTCTTCAGGCTTAGAGAAGAGTAGAAGTTCCCAGGGGAAATTTTCTCAGCTTTCCTCAAGGCTAAAGAACTTGGTTTTATATAGATTAATAACCTTAGAATTTTATCTTCAAAGAAATGTTTAATAACCTGATGGATTATGGTATACTGCAAGTGATTTCTATGAAATGTTACCTTCCTCTTGTTTTCAGCCCCGCAAAAAGGGATCTCAAATAATTGTAGTCTCCTTTCTTCAATGTAGTTTCCATTACTCTCTGAGTTTATCAAGAAGAATAATGATGCTTTGATTAAAAAAAGAACATCAGTGCTGCTGTAGTCAGACCTCACCAAGGGCAGGCCTGCACATCATTCTTTGCTCTTTTCCCTACAACCATGACAGAGAACAATGGTGAAATACATCAGATTATGGCAATTGTGCAAGGACTGCTGTGTGTCTTCAGTCCCTCATGAAACATTCACAAAACATTTCTAACCACTGCCTTGTAGATGACTATTAATCTTCAGGGTTTCCTCTCTATAAATATGGAGAAATATGCTAAAAAAGCCAAAGTCCATCAGCCTCCAGCCCATCAGCCCCGAGTCACCAACCCATTAGCGTGATTCTAAGATCTAAAATAGAAAGGGCAACATGAGAAATGTAATATATTCTATATTTCCTCTACCTTTGGACACTCATTATCACTCCTCTGGTTCAGTTTGTTTAGCCCTGCTATCTTGCGATGGTCTTTCAGTGGATTTGCTTCCTTCTTGTGTCTTGCCTCTGATTCATTCTTCACATGTTTCAAGACAGCACTTCAGCTCTACTCTCTCAGTGCCCAGAATTCCAAGCCTTTTAGGTTGTTGACTCTCTCTACCCCACTCCCACCTTCCCTTTCCAACCACGGGGAATATCCCCTGCCCCCCAATTCTGCCATCAATCTCTTTAGATTTCAAAACCTCCTTCACCTTCCCATCATCGTATTATTCTGGGATTCTTTTTGTTTCTTGTCCAAGATATGTTGAGTGTGATTCGATAAGAATGCTTCATTGATAAAACTTGATGATTTCCAGTGGGCTCAGGACAATTCATCTTGCAGAAATTTCATGTGACTCTGTCTGGGATTACTTGTCTTTCTCTTTTTAATCTTCAATGATATTTCTTTCACATTATTCCAGTGAGACAATTTCTGGTAGCTTTAAAGGCTAAGATCTTTATATCTTTTTAATCACTTTAAGCATATAAAAGGCAATTTCACTATTCACAATGTACTGTAAGAGTATTTTTGAACACTGGAAACATTTCTGGGCAAAGTGAAGTGCCCTGTTCCCTGAATTGACATTGATCTTGTTTTTAACATTATAACTAATGTAAAGGGTTGTGAATATTCTCTGTATGTGGGGTTCTACATATGACCGCAAGAAATTATGTAAGTGCAGAATTAGTCATAGGGGCGTCTTTTTTGGATCTATGTTTGGAAATGGCCTATATGTGAATGATTAATGCTGTCCTTTACGGAGAAAACAATGAAATGATGTAAATCCCATTGATATTGGCTCTGACTTTAGAATATCCCCTGCCCCCATTCTTTTAGGTAAACTAAGTGTACAAAACTACATCTGAGCAGAAACTGGTTTTTCCCACTCTCTTTACCATTTTTTTTCTCATAAAAGCAAAATTTTGAAAGCCATATACATTCAACCATGTAGAATTTGTTGTTCAAAGCCACTCTGTCCCAGAGCATATACCATGCTAGATGGTATTTGTACATAGCCTTTTATTCAAACCAAACTCTTGGGACCAGATGTGCTTCTGAATGCAGAATTTCGTATATTTTAGGAAAGTAAAACGGTGCATGCATCTTCCATTAAAAAAAAAAAAAGTACTCCTAGGGGAACCCTAAGCATTATCCTATAATCACACACATGAATGTGTCAGCAATGAAAATCATGACTATTCACTTAGGAATCATGAAGTTTATAAATGGTCTCTTACAAGATAGACAAGTTTTTGCAGCCAAATGAGGAATAAGGAAAATTTTAATATTTTCAGTTTAAAAAAAATTTTTTTTTTATTTCAGATTTGTGGATCAAGGCTTTTCGACCTGTGGTGTTTAATGAAAAACAGAACATAGATTCTGCTCTCAAGGAACCCAACGAGTGTTAATATTTAGCCAGTTCACACTGGTAGGCCGATACTGGTGTTAAAATATTGAAATACTTCTTTCTAGTGATTTAGTGGCCATTATCCCAAGCCATTCAAGGACTCTCCCTTCCAAGTCATCCATCTTTTGGATCTCGTGCTTTCTCTGCACCTACCGTGGCCCAACTGAAGGAGTAACTTTTGTCCCACGGCCAATCTCTGCGTGGTTGGTAGGGACCTGAACCGTACCAACTGTTACAAAATTTTGAATATCACTCCTAAAATCACAGGATAGTGAATTACTTTCAGTAGAGCCAGAGGATTTTTTTTTCTCCCCAAATTTGTTTATTTTAATTTTTCAGTGTTACAAGATTGATTGTTCATGCACCACACCCAGTGCTCCATGCAGTACGTGCCCCTCTCGATACCCACCAC
>JAPYYJ010003851.1:0-11070 GCA_028533885.1 Nasua narica
AAAAAAAAAAACAAATAGGGCAGTCTCAAATAGCTATGCAATTAGTGTACTACACAAAGTGCCTTGTTAAGGGAGCTGAAATCCAGCGCATGCTCTGCATGCTAAGCCAGAGAGCTGTGTCCATCCAGAAACTATCTTTTTCTGATTTGTGCATTCTTATTTTAAATTTCAGAAAGATGCTAAAAAGGTAGCAGCAGTCCCTACAAGGCCATGAATGTTCTGGCTCCTACCTATCATACTATCCTTACCTGGAATTCTTTCCCTCATTTTCTCTCAGTGTTATGGCTAAACAGGTCTTCTGCACCCTCAGGACCTTTGCACATGTTTTCCTTGATATACTGGGTTCCATTATCATACAGTCACACACACTGCTTGGTACACTGTTGAGGTTTGATGAGTTTGTTTTAGTGTAGGGTCCATGACCCAAGGCTGATTGGGCTACCTTTGAGTTTGGATCTGAATGAATTACAATTGAGTTAGAACTTCCCTGGTCTTCAGGCTGTGGAGGGTGGTGCAATTCCCATTTGCAAGTGGTATGAGCAGTGACTCTTGGTACCTATGCATGGGAAAACAGGTCCTTCCTTTTTCTGGGGCTTCTGGCATCTTTAGGAGTGGAGAGAGTCACAAGGATTTCTTAACGTAGATAATCATGTTTGTTTGTTTGTTTGTTTGTTTTTCAAAAAGAGTTGAAAGCACAGGAACAAGTTGTTGTTTCAGACTTTCTTCTACCACAAAACTCAGATTAGCCTTCTCTGAGGACACATTACAACACCCAACCAGAGTCTGCCCATCAGCCTAGATTTTTGCAAGAATGATAAGCACTTAATAAAACCATTTGTTCTATAACTACTGAGGAAGCACCTATAATAATGAATAAGAGAAGCATGATCCTTGACTTAATAGAGCTTATATTTTGGCATCATATTCAGGAATATCTGTAGGATTACCTTATACAGGAACTAAGTCTTCTTAAGGAGCTGACTACTCATTGGCAGCTTAAATAGCCAACTTACAAGATACAGAGAAGGACTCTGAGGTCAGCCTGACTTGGTTCCAAGTCAAGTAGATTCTACCATCTGAGAGTTGTTTAACTTTGGGCAGGTTTCTTTTTCTGATCTTCAATTTCTTTACCCATAAATGCGAATGATAATACTTAACTCATAGAGCTAATATGAAGATAAAATGAGTCATAATATGTAAAAGGTTATAGTCTAGTGCCAAATTAATAAATACTTGTATAAAATACATCATATTCCCTGTTTCATGGAGAATTATTTTTTAAACAAAACATATCTAGAAAAAGGGTCCAGTTTTCAAGGACTCAGAATAGTAATCAGAGGAAATGTCATGGTTATAGGAAATGTTTCCTATCTTTTATGTCCCTATCAAGGTTGTTATCTTCTTGAAATAGAAACTATCTGTTTTATCTTGGTATCCTCCAACCAATATTAGTGCCTAGCATAGTGCCTGGGACTGCTAGGGATAGAGGACTTGTTTTATTCATTTCTGTACTCTCAGGGTCTCATATAGTGTCTAGAACATAGTATGCTTACCACATGTATTAAATCCCTTAATCCTCACAACAGTTCTCTAAAGTAGTGCTATTATTTTTATTAGTAAATGAGGAAACTGAGGCACAGAGAGATTAAGTCAATTGCCCAAATTTACCAAGCTAATTAAGTACTAGAGCTAGAATTTGAACCCAGGCAGTCTGGCTATAGGCCTGCACCATTGACACCTAACACAATCACATAGAAGTTGCTTATTAGATATTTGTTGAATAAATACAATTGCAAGAAAATGCGAATTATAATCATGTAAAAGAAGGAATCCATTATACTTGGGTACCTTATAAAATAGATGTACTCCCAAAATTTGGATAAAAATCTATTCTTTTTAAAATTTCATTCATTTTACCAGTATGCCAGCACATTACTGTTTGAAAAGTTAACCCTCACTGTGCATTAGGGGTTCCTGCGGCTCAAAACAACTTGTGGTGACCCATTTTGTTATGTCAAGAACCTCTTTTGTCATGTCAGTAATCACTTCCTAAACTGTCCAAGTTATAAAAAGTAGTGTTTTCACATACTGGCTTCCTGCTAAAGCAGGAAGGGCTGGTAAATATCCTTTAGAAGATCCTATTCCAATCACCTACAACCTGCCCTTTCACCCTACTCCACTTCTCCAATCATAAGTCTAGAAAGACTGTTGGTGCCCTCTTCTGGGCATTTGGGACAGTAGCATGCATTAGGCCCACCAGAGGGGCATTTCCAAGAAATAATCATGTCAAGTTCTTTCAATCTGGTGATAAGAATAGAGTTGATTTTTGGATCTTTTTTTGAAATAAGAAATTGAATATTTTTCAGAAAATAGGAAAGCTGACCTATTCAATCAGGCAAGTCTCCTGAAGCTCTGGTGGATTGAGAAGTGGAATAAAAATCTAGCTGAACTTTCGAAGGATGCTAAGCAGACATTTCCTTTGGTCAGGTACACTTTACATATACTTCAAAATCATAGCTATTATGATAAAATTTACCACTTATTTAAGATTATCTATGTGCTAGATACTTTCTATATACTGTCTCATTTAAATCTCATTACAATCCTAGAATGTAGAATATCTCCAATTTACAGTTAAGAAAGCTGAGATTTAGAGAGGTTAAGCAATGGACAAAAAATGGCAGAACCAAAATTCAAACCCAAATCATGTTCTTTTCAGTGTAATATGTTGTATCTTTTTATTTCTTTGGGCTCTGTATCAATATTTCACTACTAAGAGATATCAGAAAAATGTTCTTGACAGATGTAATCCCAATGCAATATCACTGAAACACCAAAGAAAATTTTGCCCCAAACCCTTATATGGACCCTTTCTTAGTTGTCCTGATGACTTGTTTTGTTTAGTTATGTTGGATAAAAAGATAGGAAGTTTAAAGTGGTAACAGACAGAGGACAAGGGCCAAAGAGAATGTTGGGGAGGCAGAGAAGGGGTAAGAGAGAAAGGAGGAGTAGTTGGACATGGAGGACAGAGGGGCTTTTTGACTGCATCTCTATTGCTCATGAAGTCAAAACTAGCCCATCAGGGCAAACCCAGCTTTCTGGAGAGAACAACTTACATCAAATGTACAATAATTAAGCTTTGAAAATTTTAGCATATTATGTTTAAAAACTATTCTTTTATTTCTGGCTTATATATATGTGTGTATGTGTGTGTACGTATACACAACCATCCATGGGAAATTTGAAACTCCAGAAATAGAGAATAAAGGAAAGTGATGGGAGGGAGAAATGCAGACAAAATAAAAATTATGAAAATTAAAAAAAATGTATGATAATTAACCTCTAATACTTTGTGCCACGCACTGTTTTAAGTGTCTTACTTGTATTAACTCATTTACTCCTCAGAAAAACTTATGAGGCAAATCTTTTGATTAATCTCATTTTACATATTCGAAAATTGAAGCAAAGAAGTGGCTATGGTTTCCATTTTACACATGAGAAAACTGAGATACAGAGTTGAATAACTTGCCCAGGGTCAAGGTAATAAGTGGTGGAATTTAAACTTAGGATACTGGCTCCAGAGCCATATTATTACCCATCATGATATATTACCCCTCTCAATACATTGTAAGGATAAGCATTATTTCAGGAAATGTTTGTTTTGGGTATATATGAGTGTGTGAGTGTGTGTGCTAATATTTGTGTTGGGTTGCAATGTAAAACATATTTATTCCTGTGAGTTACAGACAAAAATGTCTAAAACTTACCGCTCTAGCAATAGTATTGCTGAATTACACATCTTCAGTCTTGCTAGAGATAACGCTAAATTACTGTCTAAAACAATTTTATCAAATCACATTCCCACCAGCAATGTAAGAGAGCAACCTGTGTTCTATATCTTCACCTGAACTTAATAGAGTCAGGGTTTTAATATGCTGCAAATCCAAAGGGTTTGAAATCATATCTTTTGCGGTTTTAAATTGTATCTTTCTGATTTCTATTACATATTTTCATATATTTTGGTTGTTAAGATTTTTGCCTTCCATGAGTCATCCGTTTATATCTTTTACTTGTATATTATTGCATGGGATACAAATGTATACAATACAACATACAACAACCAGCAACTCTGTGAAGGAGACAGCAGTACAGATGAAGAAACTCAGGCTGGCAGAAACCTTGCTTAAGGTCACTCAGCTAATGGGTTGTTGAGTTGGGATTTGAGTCCAGACCCAGAGGACCCGTTAGCCTATGGCTTTTGTTTTATAATACATGCCAGAGACCAAGGCCATGTTCATAAAAACAGAAGGAGGGAACAAATAATGTCAAGCATGTAACAATATGTCATGTGTCTAATTAGGTTTTGTGTTATTAACATAGCTTATTTCTTTGTAACCTCACAACAACTTGTGAGATAAAACATGTTATCCTCATTTTACATGTCAGAAGACTGAGGCTCAGGGAAAGGAAAGAATTGTGTTGGAGAGGTTAAATTATAGCTAAGAAGAGGCAGAATCACAATTCAAACACAGGTCTGTGTGATTACAAAGTCCATGCCAGTCACACAATAGCAGTTCCTGTCCATAGATATTCTTGGTATGAGGTCAAGGCCTCCCACAAATCATGTCTGCCTCATTATCTCCTAGAGCCATGTTTTGACCTCCTGCCTCACCTTCTCCTTAGAGCCCCAACAAACTGTTTCTATTTGGAGATGGCCAAGACTACACCTACTTTTTTTTTTTTTTTTTTTTGTAGAATCCTGGTCTGGGGCAGCCTTAACTAACTGGTCCAGCCCACTGCCTTCCATTAACCAGTCAAATGAGATGAGTTCCCAGCCAACTTCCACAGATTCATCTTCCACTGCCTCCAGACTTCTCTGATAAAGCCCATTCCAGATCTCAACACCTTCCATGGTAAACCAGAAATTCTAAGTCAGAACTGTCAAACTTGATTGCATATTAAAATCACCTGCAGAAGTTAAAAAAAAAAAAACCCTGATGCTCTAGTAACAGCCCAGGCCCATTACATCAGAATCTCTGAGGATGGTTCCCAGACATCCATAATAGTTAAAGCTCCCCAGATGATTCCAATGTATAGCCAAGATTGAGAACCACTGTTAAACCATCTTCTTCAAGTTCCAGTAGCCATACTCACAGTGGTTTCCACATTTTAGTGTTCATGTAAACTTCTTGGAGTATCTGTTACGATTCAGATTTCTGGACCTCACCTCTAGAAAGTCCATGTTTTGGTTTGGACCCAAGAGTCTGCATTCTTAACAACCACCCCAGATAGTTTCACTGCAAGTCAATAGCAGATCACATTTTGAGAAATGCTGCGTTAGGGGAAGGGCTACATGGAAGTGGGATGGAAGTAAGAGGTCTCTTGCCCTTTAAGGACTAATTAAGAAACTACCTTTAAAGCTATGGAGCACAGCAAGCTGCTTTTTCTCATCTTAGTGGATAAGGTAAGGGAGCAGGTCCTGGGATGGACCTCTCCTTTAAGGTTACCTCAGCATCCGAGTAAGTGTTATCTTGTTCCTAGCCCTAGAGAGCAGGAAAGATATGCCATGTTGTCCCACCTGTTGCTTCTGTTTGTTTTGATGTGAAGAGGCCAAGTTAGGAGACCTCTTTTGGTCCAGAAGATTCTCCCAGAGGAATTGATACAGGGCTTGCTTGCTTGCCTTTCATTTTTTCTTGGCCTGTCTTTTGTGGTTGCGGAGCCAGATACAGTTACCTATGTGAAAGGAAAGGCTCAGAGTGACATCCTTTGGGCTTGGGCTGAAGCGTGTTGCTGAACACCACAGCTTTTGAGATGGTTCTCAGCATCTTTAGAATTCTTCTTTGGGGACTGTTGCTTTTTATGGAACACAGGGTACAAATGGCAAAGGTAGGGCAGCCTTATATTGCCTTCACGGCTGATGCCCCTTCCTTGCCTCTGATTCGGGAGCTGCTAGAAGAAGCTCCTGGCAAGCAGCAGAGGAAGCCCCAGGTCCTAGGGCACCCTTTGCGGTACATGCTGGAGTTGTACCAGCGTTCAGCTGATGCACGTGGGCACCCTAGGGAGAACCGCACCATTGGGGCCACCATGGTGAGGCTGGTGAGACCCTTGGCCAATGTAGCAAGGCCTCTCAGAGGTGAGTTATCATACCATGCTGTCCTGTGGGGAAGAGAAATGTGGGAAAAGAGTGTAGAAAAAGGGAATCTGAGTTTCTTGTTAGGCTTCATTGCCTAGTGAGTGAGTTGTTTTCTCAGGCTTGGATTTCAAATGATGGAAAAGTTGGAAGAAGATGGCTCCAAGCCTACTTCCCTTTAGGGTCCCAATTTAAGAACAGATTGCCTTGGGGCCTACCTGAGGAATCTCTCCCAGACCTCGGAAAAACTGAATGATGTGTCAGCTCCTGTCTTTCAAAGAAAGTCTTATTGCTTGTTATGTCACTGAAAACTATAATTGAGAAATACTCCTATGCATTCTCGTGGAGGGGGGCTCTTTATGTGTGGTTGTATTCTTGCAAAGAACATAGGATTCTGAATTGGGGAAATTTACGAGAATAGACAGAAACAAATTAATATCAGAAGCTCTATATACCTGGTTAGGTGAACATCTGGTATTGTATATAATCCTTAAGGACGACTGCTACCATTAGCTGTCATGGAACAATTAGCCTAATTTCTAAAGATAAAACTAAAGCACAGAAGTCAAATAACTTGCAACATTCACATAGACAGTGGGTGGCAGAGGTAGGATTTGAGGTTAAGTCTGCCTGATTCTGAAGTCTCCATAACTTCTCAAGTGTTTAGATATAGTTGATATCCTTGTATACCAAGCAGTTTTTCTATTAAGTCCATATTGCTCATTTGGGTTTTTAGTACTAAAGGTATTTTGGAATTTTCTTTGTTCCCATTGTGGTTGATTTTAAAAATGTCTTCATTAGATACTGATTCAGGAAACCAGTGGGCTTCTGAAGTGCAGGGCTTTCTAGGGAATGCAGAAAGTCATCAACTTCAAGGAAATCTTGGGAACCTGGTGAGATTAATTTTGGGTCTTTGCTAGTTTATATTCCCTCCTTTAAATGAAACAACCAATAACCTTTACTCTGAGTTTACCATGTGCCAGTCATTGGGCAAAATACTTCACAAACATCTTCCTTAATCCTCATTACTAGCATATGAGATAGGTACTATTAACATAATAATTTTATAGGTGAAGAAACTGAGGCTCAGAGTAACTTACTCAATGTAACACAGCTAGTAATTGGTAAAGCTGGGTGTCAAACCCAGGTTTTCAGGCTCCAGAGCTTGTGCTCTTAATCATCCTGCTGTGCTGACTCAACAGATTTTAATTGAGCACCAGGCACTGTATTTGACCTCTAGGAACGCCCATTAAGGTAGAATGGATAGATAGGTAATCACATAATGGTGTTAGAGCATGACCAATGCTTTGACAGGGATAAGCAGTAGGGCTCCCAGGACATGAAAGAAGAAATAGGTTACTGCTTAAAGCCAGCAAAGGGAAGCAGGGAGACAATGAAAGACTTCATTAAAGAGCTAATATTTGAGCTGGACCCTGAGGAAGGAGTAAGAAGACTATGGGTAGAGGCAGAGACATGCATTCTGATTGAGGAAAGGGAAAATAGCTTGGAATTGGTGGAGATTCACTCAACAAATATTTAACATCTACTGAAGGCTAGGCCCTGTTTTAGGTGCTGGTGTACAGAAAAGATCAAGACAAGCATGGTTTTCATGGGTGAGACAGATGAGTAAACACAGGTAATTGCATATTGTGGTAAGTTCTATCAAATAATGAAATCACTTTTGATAGAGAATAACAGATCTTCCCTTTACATGGGATTGTCAGGGAATGCATCTTTGAAGAGGTGACATTTGAGTTGAGACCTGTAAGATAAGAAAGTAGGCATGAAAAAAAGAAAAAGAAAGTAGGCATGAAAAGAGTAGAGAGAAGCCTGATTTAGGCAGAGGGAACCATGTGTACAAAGGCCTAGAGGGTGGAAACAAGCTTGTCTGACTTGAAGATTATAAGGAAGATCAGTACGGCTGAAACGTATTGAGCATTATGGAGAGTGACAGGAACTGAGGCTGATGAGAGGCAGGGACTTATAGGCCATTGTAAGGAATCTGGATTTCATTCTAAGTGCAGCAGAAAGCTGTGCAAATAAAGTTTATAGAGATGATATGGGGCTAGAAAGGAGGGTACCTAGAATTAGGTTGCTCTCTTGGTCTGACTGTGGGACATAATGGCATCTAGGACTCTGGAAAGGATCCAGAGATGGATGACAAAAGCACAGGGACATATCTCTCTATTAGGAAATGACCCAGCTGAATTGAACTTGCCTGGAGAGCTATGCCAGGTTCAATCACACAGGATGTGTGAGTCAGCCATTTCCTTGAAAAATTCTGAGCAGACCCTTCCTGGCTCTGATACTTAGCCACTCCACCCTGCTTCAGGAAATACATGATGTCAAGGTCTGAAAGGAAAGGGCAGTTCCTCACCAGACAGCCTGCTAGAGGTTGGGTTGGGCTCTTTCTCAGGGAGGGTGGGGCAGGTGTATGGGTGGCCCTCTTGGAAAGATGATTATAGGATGGGAGTGTAGAGTAACTTGAGAAAGCAAATATAAGTCTGGCTTGGGCTTTGTGTGAATGACGTCCAGTGCCCCAAACTTGAGGGTGTATTGAGCATAAGTGGAATCTGAGCTATGAGAAAATATCGGAATGCTTCAAGACATTTAAAGCACTTCTACATTGACCAGTCCAGGCCTACTGAAAAATCTAAGGTTGTGGATTCAGTGAAAGAGGAAGGTTAGGTAAATAATATGTAAGCTAACATGCAAATATTTAGCAATAAGATGTTTGAAGATAAAAGGAGGCATTCTCCTGCAATGCCTGTTTTCTGTTATCTTTGCTCTTGACCTTTTTTCCAGGAGGGGGTGCAGAAATTCAGAGCACTGCCAGCCCAGCCTTCCAACCCTTTGGCCACTGGGTGTCAGCATTACAGTCTGGATTAAAATGCTTAATCACCAAGAGGCTTTCAACTTCTAGTAGAATTCTTAGCAAATAAAATATTTATCTGAACAAGGCCTTGTTGAAAATGGTATTTAGGGGAATGGTGGTGCAATGCATGCATGTAGTGCATGAAGAATCATTTCCAGTAAGGAATGAACAAGGAGAGACTGAGGGTTAAGGGGGAAATGGTTTAAGAAGGAACAGTTGCTCAAGAAGCAATTCTTAATGTAGAAGGTGGAAATGGCAAAACAGCTGCCCCCACTAGGGCTAAATAGACAAAATTATTTTGTGGCATTGTGGCCCCAGATGTTAAGTGATAGCAGGCCATAAATAGTTCCCAATATTGGACCTCAAAGTTTCATCTATGTAATGATATGATGGGAGAACTCGTTCTTAATTCATGCATGTCTCAAGAATTCTTAATCATTTTTTTTTAAAGATTTTTATTTATTTATTTTGAGAAAGTGAGAGCGTGAGAAGGGAGAAGGTCAGAGTGAGAAGCGGACTCTCCTTGGAGCCGGGAGCCCGATGTGGGACTCGATCCCGGGTCTCCGGGACCATGACTTGAGCCGAAGGCAGTTGCCCAACCAACTGAGCCACCCAGGCGCCCTTAATCATTTTTAATAGTCAACTAATAAAGACTAATCTTCCATACACAAATAATTCCATATTTGAGGGTTTGTTTCCTCATCCTAATGCTGTGAGTGATCTAAAAATGGAACGTAATTTCTTCTTAAGAGAAACCTACTTGGGCTCAAATCTTGATTCTACCATATACTGGCTTTATATGTCCTCTGGCATAGCTTCTCTGAGCCTCAATTTCCTTTTCTGCAAAATGGTGATAATTACTATCTCATAAGGCTACTGAAGATTAAAGAGCTAATGCTTTAAAAATTCTAATAGTAAATACTCAACAAATGATAGTGATTATCATGGTCTTGCTTTATTTTTAGGGCTGCTTACAGCTGTTAATTTGTACTGAGCAAATTTGTGAGGGAGATTCAGGCTCCAGGTAAGAAGCTAATCCTCTGCTCTTGTCCCCTCCTATGCAGGCCCTTGGCATATAAAGACCTTGGATTTTCCTCTGAGACCAAACCAAGTAGCATACCAACTAGTCAGAGCCATTGTGGTTTACCGCCATCAACTCCACCAAGCTCATTTCCATCTCTCCTGTCACGTGGAACCCTGGGTCCAGAAAAGCCAAACCAACCACTTTACTTCCTCAGGAAGAGGTTCCTCAAAGCCTTCCTTTCTGTCCAAAGCTTGGACTGAGATGGATATCACACAACACATTCTGCAAAGGCTCTGGAATCCCAAAGGTCGCAGGGTTCTACGACTCCGCTTCATGTGCCAGCAGCAAAAAGGTAGTGAGATTCTTGAACTTCAGTGGCATGGCACTTCATCCTTGGACACTGCCTTTTTGTTACTCTATTTCAATGACACTCATAAAAGTGTTCAGAAGGCCAAACTTCACCCTAGAGGCCTGGAGTTCATGGAAAGGGACTCTTCTCTTCTCTTGCGGAAGGCCCGGCAAGCAGGCAGTACCACATCTGGGGTCTCTGGCCTCTCTGGGGAACATGATGGGCCTCAAAGTAAAAAGTGTTCCCTCCAACCTTTCCAGGTCAGCTTCCGCCAGCTGGGCTGGGATCATTGGATTATTGCTCCCCGCCTGTATACCCCAAACTACTGTAAAGGTTCCTGCCCTCGAGTACTACACTATGGTCTCAATTCCCCCAATCATGCTATCATCCAGAACCTTGTCAATGAGCTGGTGGATGGGAGTGTCCCTCAGCCCTCCTGTGTTCCTTATAAGTATGTTCCCATTAGCATCCTTCTGGTTGAGGCAAATGGGAGTATCTTGTACAAGGAGTATGAGGATATGATTGCCCAGTCCTGCACATGCAGGTGATAGCAAAGGTAAATCTAGCTCAGCTGTTCCAAGAAATTGGAAGAGTGTTTAACGTGACAAAACAAATACCAATATTAAAGCTGCAAGTGTTCTACCTGTGTTCTTCTAGCAATTCTGTGGGTTCCATTCCTTGCCCTAAGTGTT
>JAPYYJ010003852.1:0-11069 GCA_028533885.1 Nasua narica
CAACCTCCCAGCAACCCTTAGTTTGTTTCATGAGTTTAGGAGTCTCTTATGGTTTGTCTCCTTCCCCATCCCATCTTGTTTCATTTCTCTTCCCCACCCCCCCCCATAACCCCCTGCCCTGCCTCTCAAATTCTTCATATCAGAGTGATCATGTGATAATTGTCTTTCTCTGACTGACTTATTTCGCTTAGCATAATACCCTCTAGTTCCATCCACGTCGTTGCAAATGGCAAGATTCTTTATTTCATTTAGCATAATGCCCTCAAGATCCATCTCTGTTGTCACAAATGGCAAAATTTTCTTCTTTTATATGCCTGAATAATACTTCATTATATATATACACTTCTTTATGTGTATAAACTTCTTTACCTATTCATTTTTCAAAGGACACTTAGGTTATTTCTATGTCTTGGCTATTGTAAACAATGCTGCATTGAACATAGGGTACCTATATCTTTTTGAGTTACTAATTTCATTTTCCTAAGATACATACCCAGAAGTGGAATTGCTGAACCTATGTGTAGTTTTCTGAAAAAAAAAAAAAAAATCCATACTGTTTTCCATAGTGGCTGAACCAATTTACATTCCTACCAACAGTGCACCAGGGGTCCATTTTCTTCACATTCTTACTAAAATTTTCTCTTTTGTTTTCCTGATAAAAGCCATCCTAACAGGTATGAGGTGACATCTCATTGTGGTTTTGATTTGCATTATCCTAATGTTTAGGGATGCTGACATCTTTTCAGGTACCTGTTGGCCATCTCTAAGTCTTTGGAAAACTGCCTATATTTCATGTGGATTGTTTTGTTGTTGTTTTGTTTTGTTTTATTTTAATTTTTGATATTGAGTTGTATGAGTCTTTGTATATTTTGGGTATTAACCCCTTACTGGGTATATAATTTGCAAATAAATCTCCCATTTGGTAGTTTTCCTTTTCATTTTGTTGATGGTTTCCTTTGTTATGCAAAAGTTTTTAGTTTGACATAGTCCCACTCATCTATTTTTGTTTTTGGTATCAAATCCAAAAAATCATTACCAAGAACAATGTCAAGGAGCATACCATTTATATTATTCTAGAAGTTTTATGGTTTCAGGTCTTACAATCAAATATTTAATCTGTTTAATGTTAATGTTTGTGTATAGTATAAGACAATGGTTGGGTTTTATTCTTTTGTATTTAATTTCAGTCTTTTGAAAACTATCCAGTTTTCCAAACACCATAAATTGAAGAAATTTTCCTTTCCCCATTGTATAATTTTGGCTTTTGTCATAAATTAATTGAACATATATGTAAGGGTTGATTTCTAGGTTATTTTATTCCATTGATCTCTTTGTTAGTTTTTGTGCTAATACCATACTGTGTTAATTAATTTGTAATACTTTTTTAATAAGGGAGCAGGGTTCCTCCAGATTTGTCTTCCTTTCTAAAATTTGCTTTGGTTATTTGGGGTCCTCTGTGATTCCACACAAACATTAGGATTTTTTTTCTATTTCTGTGAAAAATGTCAATGGAATTTGATAAAGACTGTACATGGGACACCTGGGTGGCGCAGTTGGTTGGGCAACTGCCTTTGGCTCAGGTCATGATCCGGGCATCTTGGGATCGAGTCCCGCATCGGGCTCCTTGCTCCGCAGGGAGCCTGCTCCTCTCTCTCTGCTTCTGCCTGCCTCTCTGACTGCTTGTGTTCTCTCTCTGTTAAATGAATAAATAAAATCTTAAAAAAAAAAAAAAAAAAAAGACTGTACAGAATATGTATGTCACTTTGAGTAGTATGGACATTTTAATAACATAAATTCTTCCAATTCATGAGCATTAAATATCTTTCCATTTTTTTGTCTTCTTTATTTTTTTCATCAATGTCTTATAGTTTCCTGAATATAAGTCATTCACATCTTTGGTTAAATTTATTCATAGGTACTTAATTTTCTTATTCTTTCTTATACAATTGAAAACATAATGATTTTATTAATTTCTACTTTTTAATATCTATTTCTTTTTTTAAAGACCTTTATTTAGTTATTTGAGAGACAGCAGGAATTGAGGGAAAAGACAGAGGGAGACAAAAAAGCAGACTCCGTGCTGAGCAGGGTGCTCCACATGGGGCTTGACCCTGAGATCATGACCTGAGCCAAAAGCACATGCTTAAACTACTGAGCCAACAAGGCACCACATAATTTCTATTTCTGATAGTTCGTTATTAGTGAATACAAAAATAATAGATTTCTGTATATTGGTTTTATATCCAGCAACTATACTGAATTTGTTAATTAGCTCTAACAGTTTTTTAGTGTATATCACACACACACACACACTTTTATATGGATACTTGTTTAGGTATATATATATACATATATGTACACACACATATAAACATATACATATATGTACACACACACACACATATATATATGTAAAATATACATATATACTCTTCCTTCCTGATGTGAATGAATTTTGTTTCTTTTTCTTGCCTTATTGCTCTGGCTAAAACTAATACTATGTTGAATAAATGTGGCAAGAATGGGCATCCTTATTTTGCTCCTGATCTTAGAGGAAAAGCTTTCAGGTTTTAACCACTGAGTATGATATTAGCTGTGTACTTTTTACATATGGCCTTATCATGTGAAGTATGTTCTCTCCATACTTACTTTGTTCAGAGTTTTTATCATAAATGGATGTTGAATTTTAGCAAATGTTTTTTTTTTCTGCATCTATTGAGGTGAATAAATTATTTTTGGCTGGGAGAAAAGGGAAAAATGGCAGAGAAGTAGGATACACAGTTTCAACCAGTCCTCTAAAATGAGCTAAATATCTACCAGAACACTCTGAACAACCACAAAATCAGCATGAGATGTAACATTATACACTTCTGGATCCCTACAGGGGCAAAAGACAGCAGTGGAGAGGTAAAGCAGAGTGGGAATCCTGGAACTGATATCGGAGGATAAAGAAAAGGGGGAGAGAAGATGGCAGAGGAGTAGGAGATCCTGTTTCAACCATTCCCTTAGAGTGAGCTAAGTACCTACCAGAACATTCTGAAAACCCATGAAACCAGCCTGAGAAGTAAGATTATACACCTCTGGATCTCTATGGGGGCAGACACAGCAGTGGAGATGGTGAACTGTGCCTGGATCATGGTTGATATATTCAGATATACATCCCCTCAACCACTTATCATCAGAATGACTAGAAGGAGGAACACCCAAAAGAGGAAAAACCCAGAGACTGTGCCCTCTCCCTAAGAACTATTGGATATGGACAAAAACAGTATGTTGGAAAGGGAATTCAGGGTAACAATTATCCAGGCAATGGCTAGGTTGGAGAAAAATAAGAGTGACATAGAATCTCTAAGGCTGGAAATGAGAGCCAATATGGCTGATGTTAAAAATGCTATCAATGAGATACAATCAAACATAAATAGTCTAACAACTAGAGTAACCAAGACAGAAGATAGAATTAGTGATCTAGAGGAAAAGATGATAGGAAAAAAAAGATCAGGAGGAGGTCTGGAACAAACTGTTTAGGAGCCATGAGAATAGAATTAGGGAAATAAATGATGCCATTAAAAGTTCCAACATCAGAATTATTGGAATCCCTGAGAGGATAAAGAAAGAAGACAAGAAGATATAGCTGAACAAATTCTGGATGAAAATTTCCCCAAATTGGGGAATGGAACAAGTGTACATTTCCTGGATTCAGAAAGGACACCCCCAAAAGCAACAAGTCTAGAAAGACATACAGACACTTAATAGTGAGATTCACAAATTGTAATTTTAGACAAGAGGTCCTGAAAGAAGCTAGAGGGAAGAGTTTCCTTATGTACAGAGGAAGGTACATCAAAATAATGTCAAAGTTGTCCACAGAAACCTGGCAAGCCAGAAAGGGCTGGAAAGACATATTCAGGGCACTAAAACAGAAGAACACGCAGCCAAGAATACTTTATCCAGGAAGGCCGACATTCAGAATGGATGGAGAGATAAAGATCGTCCAAGACTGGCAAGGTTTAAAGAGCATGTGACCACCCCGGTACTACAAGAAATATTAAGGAGGGTTCTCTTAAAAAAAGAAAGAACCCAAGAGGGACATGGAACAGAAAGTTACAGACAATCTATAGAAACAAGGACTTCACAGGCAACATGATGTCAATAAAACCTTTCATAATCATTCTTAATGTGAACGGCCTAAATGCTCCCATAAAATGGCACAGTGCCAGACTGGATAAAATGACAGGGCCTGTCCGTATGCTGTCTACAAGAGAAACATTTGGGACCTAAAGATACCTCTAGACTGAAAGTGAAGGGATGGAGAACCATCTTTCATGCCAATGGGCCTCAAAAGAAAGATGGGGTAGCAATTCTCATATCAGATAAATTAGATTTTAAGCTAAAGACTGTAGTCAGAAGTACAGAAGGACACTACATCATTCTCAAAGGGTCTATCCTCCAAGAAGATGTAACAATTGTAAATATTTATGCCCCCAATATAGGAGCAGCCAACCACATGAGCTAACTGTTAATCAAAACAAAGATTCATATTGATATGAATACATTAATAGTAGGAGATCTTAACACACCACTCTCAGTAACAGACAGATCATCCAAATAGAAAATCAATAAATAAGGGCTTTGAATGACCCATTGGAGCAGTTGGACCTCATAGATATATACAGAACATTCCACCCTAAAACAACAGAATACTCATTCTTCTTGAGCACACATGGAACTTTCTCCAGAATAGACCACATACTGGGCCACAAATCAGGACTCAACCAATACCAAAAGATTGAGATGATTCCCTGCATTTTCTCAGACCACAATGCTTTGAAATTGGAACTCAACCACAAGAAAAAGTTTGGAAGGAATTCAAACACTTGGAGGCTAAAGACCAACATGCTCAAGAATGCTGGGATCAACCAGGAAATCAAAGATGAACTTAAACAATTCATGGAGACCAATGAGAATGAAGGCACATCAATCCAAAACCTATGGGACACAGCAAAGTCAGTCCTAAGGGGGAAATACATAGCCATCCAAACCTCACTCAAAAGGATAGAAAAATCCTGAAAACACCAGCTCTCTTTACACCTTAAAGGGCTAGAATATGACAACAAATTAAGCCAATCCATGCACAAGAAGGGAAATAATCAAGATTAGAGCAGAGCTCAACGTGTTAGAAACTAGAGAAACAGTAGAACGCATCAAAGAAACCAGAAGTAGGTTTTTTTAAAGAATCAAAAAGATCAATAAACCGCTAACAAAACTAATACAAAAGAAAAGAGAGAAGACCCAAATTAACAAAATTATGAATAAAAGGGTAGATATCATGTCTAACCCCAAGGAAATAGAAACAATCATCAGAAAATATCAACAGCTATAGGCCAATAAGTTAAGCACCTGGAAGAAATGAATGCATTCCTGGAACCTATAAACTTCTAAGACTGAAACAGGAAGAATTGACAACCTGAATAGACCAAAATATCAAGTAATGAGAATGAAGCAATGATCAAAAACCACCAAAAAAACAACACAGGACCTGACAGATTCCCTGGGGAATTCTACTAAACATTCAAAGAAGAAATAATACCTATTCCTCTGAAGCTGTTTCAAATAATAGAAACAGAAGGAAAACTTTCAGACTCTTTATACGAAGCCAGCATTACCCTGATCCCCAAACCAGGCAAAGACCCCATCAAAAAGGAGAATTTCAGACAAATATCCCTGATGAATATGGAAGCTAAGATTCTCATCAAGATCCTAGCCAATAGGATCCAACGGCACATTACAAAGATTATCCACCATCACCAGGTGGGATTTATCCCTGGGATGCAAGGGTGGTTCAACATTCGGAAATCAATCAATTTAATAGAACAAATCAGTAAGAGAAGAGAGAAGAACCACATGGTCCTCTCAATAGATGCATAAAAAGCATTTGACAAAAATCAGCATCTGTTCCTGAACAGGAACTCTTCAAAGTATGGGGATAGAGGGAAAATTCCTCAGCTTCATAAAATATATCTATGAAAAGCCCCCAGCAAATATCATTCTCAATGGGGAAAAGCTGACAGCCTTTCCTTTGAGATCAGGAACACGACAAGGATGCCCACTCTCACCACTCTTGTTCAACATGGTAGTGGAAGTCCTAGCAACAGCAATCAGACAACAAAAAGAAATAAAAGATATTCACATTATGAAAGAAGTCAAACTCTCTCTCTTCACAGATGACATGATAGTTTATACGGAAAACACTAAAGACTCCACCCCCAAATTACTAGAACTCATAAAACAATTCAGTAATGTGGCAGGATACAAAATCAATGCACAGAAATCAGTTGGTTTCAAAAAGAAAAAGAAATCAGTTGCTTTCTTATACACTAACAATGAAAATATGGAAAGGAATATTAGAGAATTGATTCCATTTGCTATAGCATCAAGAATCATAAGATACTCGGGAGTGATGTAAACAAAGAAGTAAAGCATTTGTACTCAAGGAACTACAGAACACTAATGAAAGAAATTGAAGAAGACACAAAAAGGTGGAAAAGCATTCCATGCTCATGGATCAGAAGAATTATCATTGTTAAAATGTCTATACTGCCCAGAACAATCTATACTTTCCATGCCATACTGATCAAAATTCCACTGGCATTATTCAAAGTTCTGGGACAAACGATCCTAAAATTTGAATGAAATCAGAAGAGACCTGGAATCACTAACAGTACTGGGGGCATCACATTGCCTGATTTCAAGCTTTACTATAAAGCCATGGTCACCAAGACAGCATGGTACTGGCACAAAAACAGACACATATACCAGGGGAACAGAGTAAAGAGCCCAGAAATGGGCCTGCAACTCTTTTGTCAAATAATCTTCAACAAAGCAGGAAAAAATATCCAATGGAAAAAATACCATCTCTTCAATAAATGGATCTGGAAAATTGGACAGTTATACGTGGAAGAATGAAATTTGAGGATTCTCTTACACCATACACAAAGATAAACTCGAAATAAATAAAAGACCTCAAGGTGAGGCAAGAATCTATCAAAATCCTAGAGGAGAACATAGGCAGTAACCTTTTTGACATTGGCCACAGCAATTTCTTTCAAGATATGTCTCCAAAGGCAAAGGAACAAAAGTGAAAACAAACTTTTGGGACTTCATCAAGATAAAAAGTTTCTGCACAGTGAAGGGAACAGTCAATAAAACAAACAGGCAATCCAAGGAATGGGAGAAGATACTCTCTAATGACACTACAGACAAAGGTCTGATATCTAAGATCTATAAAGAACTCCTCAAACTCAACACTCAAAAAACAGATAGTCATGTCAAAAATTGGGCAGAAGACACGAACAGACACTTATCTAAAGAAGACATACACATGGCTAGCAACATGTGAAAAAAATGTTTGTCATCTTTAGCCATCAGGGAGATTCAAATCAAAACCACATTGAGATACCACCTTACATCAGTTAGATGGCCCAAATCAACAAGACAGTAAACAATAAATGTTGGAGAGGATGTGGAGAATGGGGAATCCTCTTCCACTGTTGGTGGGAATGCAAGATGTTGCAACCACTTTGGAAAACAGTGTGGAGATTCCTGTAGAAATTAGAAATAGAACTACCCTATGTCCCTGCAATTGCACTTCTGGATATTCACCCCATAGATACAGATGTAGTGCAAAAAAGAACCACATGTATCCCAATGTTCATAGCAGCAATGGCTACAATAGCCAATCTGAGGAAAGGTCCAAGATGCCCTTCAACAGATGAATGGAGCAAGAAGATATGGTCCATATATACAATGGAATATTACGCCTCCATCGGAAAGGATAAATACCCAACTTTGTTTTCACTTATATATAGAGCACAAGGAAAAACATGGAGGACATTGGGAGAAGGAAAGGAAGGGTGACTTGTGGGAAATTGGAGGGGGAGACAAAACATAAGAGACTGTGGACTCTGACAAACAAATTGAGGGTTTTGGAGGGGAGGGGTGTGGGGTGTTGGGTGAGCCTGGTGGTGGTTATTTACGAAGGCACATATTGCATGGAATACATGGTGTGGTGGATGAAAAATGGATCTTGGAACACTGAAAAAATAAATTCGAAGTAAAAAAAAAGATCTGTTTTGTTAAACCATTTTCTTTCAGTTTATATTTCTTCTGATACATATTTTCCTATTTTTTAATTTCTTTTAAAGTAATATTTTATATTTTAAAGTTGTACTTAAACATTGTTTAAAGGTTAAAATAGTTGCAAGTGTGTGAAATGAACTTCTGGCATGAATACTCCAGTATGGTAATTCTAGCTCCTGTCATCCCTGCCACCAGTCTGCCTTAGAAAGTTTTCTGGATTGGAAGAATCCCAGATTCTTGAGAAGTGAATATGAGAAAACTAACTTAATTTTGCCAAAACCTGATTTTAAGAATTTATTTTTTTCCTTGCTAGTTTAAAAAACAAAAACAAAAAGGCTTTTGTTATATCAACAAGAATCCTTGGCACTATGCTAGATATTTGAGCACAACTAGTTCAGTTTGACAGTGTCACAGCCATTACATAGCTGACTGCTTTTTTCTCTATATATGCATGGCCAAATAGGACTACTCCTCTTCCCTTCACATTTCTTCATTTAGTCTCTGTGATTTTTCCCCCACCCCTTACAAATCTAACTGGAATTGTCATAGTGAGCCTCTATTATTCTATCTTATGGTGGGGAAATGGAGACTGTGGCAGGGGAAAAGAATGGTTTATGCTGGTTAGTGCTAGCTTCAATTTCCACCTTGCCATGATGTACTCCTTCTTCCAAAGCCTGATATCTCCTCCAGACTTCCCTCTGGTTCTGTGTCTACACCCAACCCATTCTTCACTCACTAGGTCAGAACCTTTGTCTTCAATAAAGTTTTTTCTATTGTCATGATCTAAAGCACTTGTTCCATTCTCTAATCTCATCTAGTGACCACTGTTTTTAGTACACAATCTTTCTTTACTATCCTTTGTCACTAGCAAACTTCTATTGTGTAATTGTATGTGTCTTTGTGAACTGTTTTCCAAGGATGCTGTAAGCTGCTCAAATTGGGAACAGCCTTGTCTACTTCTCCGTCATCAATATCCTGTATGCACTAGATCACTATTTACCTTTTCATAGGTTCCTGTCTTGTCTTCTGCTTCTCACAATGAGCTTTTGGGGAGCAGAGAAGGAAAAAGCCTTGAGTCTGGTTGTATTTTCTTAACTCCCAGGTTAGCAGCCTCCACCTAGTAGTTGTGGCTACAGTAATATTTGTTGATTTGAGGAGCTAGTGCTCCTCCATTTCCTTCTTTCTCCTCCACTTCTTCATATAAACTGCTCTCTTTTCCCAAGGTACCCTCTCTTCATTATGACTGTAGCGTTTCACAGAAATTCTGCTCTCTCTATACCAAAAGGACACAAAGATTTGGGAAAACCACTTGAGGAATGAATATACCCAGTGACACTTCAAAATTTCTGTCTCAAATGTTTTAAAAACTCTCCAAGTTATTTATCAAGGATTGTAATTTTTTCATGTTTTACTCTCAATCTCCCACATAAGTTGTATCCTTTCCTTGATTGTTATTGAAGAAACATTCCCTGATTCATTTGTGAGTTTGACATGTTTTGCATATAAAATTGAGAGCTGGAGGTTTCTAAATAGTAGATAAAATTAGAACTGTGTTTTACCATTTTATTTCTTCCTCCTCTCTTAGCTTGAGTCATTTTGCCTTTTCCTCCAACTCTGGCACTACACAAGCCTCTCCAAATGTAGTGTTTGAATTATTAATGCTGCTCAGGCCACAGCTGTGCTCATGAAACTTGTGCACAGCTCAATCTGAAAGGATGCACCAAATCATGAATTGCTGGTTTCCCACTATAAACTCTAGGACTATACCTGTCTAGAGATGTTAATTTATTAAGTTATTTCCCTATTGCCAGTTTTTAGATTACTTCAAGCTTGGTTCAATTAAACATATTTTAATACACTTTTGCTAACGACCTACATTGTCCCAGGAGACCAAATCAGCAGTTGTTTCTTAGCAGATCTCATGAATTAATGTGGGAGAAACACACAAACAACAGGGCAGGGGGAGGCACAAGTGGTATCAAATGCAGAAGCAGGATCACTACCTCAGAGTATGGGTAGAGAAGACTCCATTGAGAAGAAAAAAAAATATCCCATCCCTGAAAGATGAGGACCCAGAGAATGGTGGAGAAGTTTTGGACTAGAGGGCATTAAGAATAGGGAAGGACATAAACAATGTAGTCCGTATGAGAACAAGTGAGGATCATTAAACATGAAGTGTAAAGGTACCAGGACAAGAAGGACATTTAATAGTGCAGCACAGGGCATATCACATTATTCTTTCCACCAGAAAGTGGATTCTTAGCTCAAAGCTACAAAAGTGGTTTCTTTTTTTAAATTAATTTATTATTTTTTTAATTTTTAAACTTTTATTTTTCAGTGTTCCAAAATTCATTTGAACAATGAATCATGCACCACACCCAGCGCAAAAGGGGTTTCTTTAAATGTAAAAAAGTGACTGGGATAAATATCTGCTTCCCACTGTGAAAGACAAAACCAGATGTACAAGTAGGAAAACTCAGGACAGAAAACACTAGGATAAGTCAGGGACGAGTCCTCTAAAAGCAGTAAACATCCAGCTGTGGAGATGTTTCTCAGGAGTGGTAGATGATGGACACAAGCCTTCTTATTTCTGCAAGAGTGTGGGAAAAAGTAAAATCTTGGCAATACAGGTATACCCTTGAGAATTACTCTAAACTTAGGTAACATTTATGACCAGAGACCAAGAAAAAATATTTATATGTCTTACAAGAACTATGTAAAATGAAAATGAAAACTCAATGGGTAGCTACAGGGACCAGGAAAACTGGTTATACAATAGGAAAAAGAACCAGAAAAACAAAGCTGGGGGCATCACATTGCCTGATTTCGAACTTTACTACAAAGCTGTGATCACCAAGACAGTATGGTACTGGCACAAAAACAGACACATAGACCAGTGGAACAGAATAGAGAGCCCAGAGATGGACCCACAACTC
>JAPYYJ010003853.1:0-11068 GCA_028533885.1 Nasua narica
ATTATCTCTAGAAATTTACCTAGTCTAGATATCTTATATACACGAAGTCATACACTACTTGTCTATTTGTGCATGACTTATTTCACTTAGCATCATGTTTTCATATCTCATCCATGTTCTAATGTGTATCAGAATTTCATTCCTTTTTATGGATTTTTAAAAAAGATTTTATTTATTTATTTGACAGAGAGAGAGACAAAGAGAGAGGGAACACAAGCAGAGGGAGAAGGAGAAGCAGGCTTCCCACTGAGCAAGGAGGTCGATGCCTGGCCTGATCCCAGGACCCCAGGATCATGACCTGAGCCAAAGGCAGACGCTTAATGACTGAGCCACCCAGGTGCCCCCCTTTTTATGGCTCTTATTCCAACAATGTGTATACCACAGTTTGTTTAACTGCTTACCCATTGGTGGACAGGTTTTTTTTTTTTCACCTTTATCTATTGTGAATAATGCTGCTATGAGCATAGGTGTAAAATTTGAGTCCGTGTTCTCAATTTTTTCAGGTATATATCTAGAAATAGAATTGCTAGACCATATTGTAGCTGTGTGTCCAACTTATCAAGGAGCTGAAAGATGGCTTCCTACCACAGCTGCACATGTTACATCCCCACCAGCAATGTATGAGGTCCCAGTTCTCCACCCCCTCATCAATACTTTTCTCTTTGTTTGCTTAACAGCCCTCCTAATGGGCGTGCTGTGCTATCTCACTGGTGTGGATGTTCATTTCTCTGATGGCTAATGACATTGAGCATCTCCCTATGTGCTTACTGGCTACCTGTGTATCATTTTGGAGAAATGTCTAGTTTAACCTTTGTGCATTGTTTAACTGGGTTGTTCGGCTTTGTTGGTGAGTTGAGCTGTAGGAATTCTTTATGTATTCTGGATATTAATTTCTTATCAGATAGGTGATTTGCAAATATTTCTTCACATTCTGTGAGATGTCTTTCTACTCTGTTGATGGTGTCCTTTGATGTGCAGTTTTAAATTTTGAGAAGCCTGATTTTTTCTTTTATTGCCTGTGCTTTTGGTGTCAGACCTAAGAAATCATTTCCTAACCCAAGGCCATGAAGATTTTCAACTATGTTTTATTCACAAGGGCTATATAATGATTAAATTTAGGTCTTTGATCCATTTTTAGTTAATTTTTATATATGGCATAAGGTAAGGGTCCAAATTCATTCTTTTACATATGGACTCCAATTTTCCCACCACCATTTGTTTAAAAGATTACTCAGCCACCAAAAAGAATGAAATCTTGCAATGATGGGGATGGAACTAGAAGTAGTGCATGCCTTTGCCTCTTCCCAGGCAAAAGCGTCTGCCTTCGGCTCAGGTCATGATCCTTCACCTCGAAATAAGAGAAAGGCAAATACCAGCTGATTTCACTCGTATGTGGAATTTAAGAAACAAAACCGATGAAGGGAAGGAAAGTAAGATAAAAACAGAGAGGGGAGCAAACCATAAGTGACTCTTACCTATAGGAAGCAAACAGGGTTGCTGGAGGGGAGGTGGATGGAGGGATGGGGTAACTGGGTGATGGGTATCAAGGAGGGCAGGGAATGTGATGAGCATTGGGTGTTATATGCAACTAATGAATCGTTGAACACTACATCAAAAACTAATGATGTACTACTATATGTTGGCTACGTGAACGTAATAAGACAGACAGACAGACAGACAGACAGACAGAAAGAAAGAAAGAAAGAAAGAAAGAAAGAAAGAAAGAAAGAAAGAAATGCATTAGCCCTTCCCTGGAGGGAGACAATATAAAGTATCATCGGTTACTGTTCCAAGTCAGGAAATCTCTGTGATATCTACTCTTGAGTCCTTGCCTTCAGTAGCTGACATACTAAACGGTGAATTTAACCAACAACTGGCAAGAGTGTGTGGGCAAACAGTGGAATCATTCTTTGTTGTAGCAACAATACCGTTTTCTGAACCCTCTGAGAACGAGCTGCAAACACTGAGCTTCTCCACACCTCTGAATGCTTCAGTGAACATCACTGATTTCCTTATCCTGAGCTTCAGCCCTCCATGGGTTCCTGCTCCAGTCCTGAGCTTGGCCTTCAACTGACTGCCATCCCATCCTGATGCCAGCTCCATCTCTGAGCTTCGCCCTTCCCCAAGCTTTCCCCCTCAGCCCACCCTGTGTTTGGTCTTGAGTCTGGATAATGTACCCTGGAGAGCAGACTGGACATGGATAATGTGCTATTAAAAGCACTTATCTCAGAGAGCACATTACATCAATCTTCACCTCCTTTTAAGTATTTTATTCCCTCTCTTACATCTTGTAGAATTCTACTATTTTCCATCAGTCCTGAATGTTTTAGACATACTTTCATTGCTAATCTTTGTCTCACTGGCTTTTCTAAAAGTCAAAACTAGAATTTTTTTTTTTCTCAAAACACGAATCCTGATTTGACTACTTGTGCCTTATTCTCAATGGTAGTTTCCAAAAATATACCAATGACTTTAAGAGGAAGATTGGGGATTAGGGAAAATGCAATGGACTAAATGTCCAAATGTCTCATATGTTCATATATAAAAATACATAGGTTGAAACCCTAATCTCCAATGTCATGGTATCTGGAGGTGGGACCTTGAAGAGGTGACTAGGTCACAAGGGTGGATCCCTCAGGAGTGGGATTCATGCCCTTATGAGAAAAAGCCAGAGAGCAGGCTGGCTCTCTTTCCACCGTGTGAAGATATAGGAAGTTGGCGGTTTGGACCCGACTAGAGGGCCCTTGCCAGAACCCAACCACTCTGGCACCTTGGCTTCGGACTTCCAAGCTCCAGAATGGTGAACAATAGTTTCTGTTCTTTACCAGCCCCTCAATCTGTGGTACATCTGTATGACAGCCTCCACTAAGACAGGAAGCAAGAGTAGCAAAAGTAAGATGAAGCCCGGAGTAAGGCTAGTATATAGAATACATGTCATGGGGCCTTTGCTTGGTTTGGGGCTTTCTAGAAGCCAGTGCAAAAGGAGTTTTATCATGGCCTAGTCATCTCCAGTCATCACATAGAGGGTGATACTTTTTAAATTCTCTACACTGAAGTCAAATTCAGTTGCTCAGAAGACAGTGGTTCCTGGAATATGGGATATGTGGAATGCTTACACGGTACCCGGAGCTGGGTGGTTGTGTGGCTGCCTTCTGTGCTTTCCTCACATGTCTGTGAGACTCGCAGGAGGCTGGAGACTTGCAGGGGCCTCTGCTGTTCTCTAGAGCCCTTTCTCTTCAGCTTTCTCAGAGACTCTCTCCTGAGGACTCTGAGACTTTCTCAGAGACTCTCTGCCTGAGCTCCCCCGACTGCAAACTCTGTCTGCCCCATGTGAAGGGGTCACCAGGCTCCACCTCGTTCCCCTTCCCTGTGAGGTAGCCTCTTCCCAGGCAACGAACTGGCATTCACGGGCTCATGTTTTATGTTTCCCTTCTCTCAGGGATCCCCGTGCTTTACTGCCAGATTATCCAATATCCTGAAAACCTTTGTTGCATTTATTTTGTTGATGTCCTGAATTGTTTCACGTGGAAAGATAAATCTGGTCCCCAATACTCCATCTTGACTAGAACCTGAAGTCCCTTGCTTCTTGACAACCCCACACTTCAGAGTCCTAGGCTGGATACACCAAACTGTGATCAGAACTTCCAGGAACCACTGTCTTCCAAGCAACATTTATATAAGAATATCCTAATAGAACCTCCATGACATTTTATTTCCTCTAACTGTATTCAGGTGGGATGTCCTCAGATCCCCAGGGAGCTGGGAAAGGAGATTTTGTAGTCTCACAAAATCCTGTTATGTCATATAGATAACAGCCAAATCCCTATGTTGTACGCCTGAGACTAATGTAATGTTGCATGTCAACTGTACATCAATTTTAAATAAAAGACGATGCAAAAGCAATAGATGCATTTTCTATGGATAGGAAATTCACAGGAGAAATACGAACTTGCGGTGATGATGGAAAGATGCTGATCTTTTTTTTTTTAAATCAATTTTCTTTTTTTTTTTTAAAGATTTTATTTATTTGACAGAGAGAGAGAGAGATCACAAGTAGGCAGAGAGGCAGGCAGAGAGAGAAGGGGGAAGCAGGCTCCCCGATGAGCAGAGAGCCCGATGTGGGGCTCGATCCCAGGACCCTGAGATCATGACCTGAGCCGAAGGCAGAGGCCTAAACCACTGAGCAACCCAGGCGCCGGAAAGATGCTGATCTTGAAGCTAAAGTCCCAGCCCCACATCTGTTCTTTTCAACTCCACCTTGTGATGCTAGGCCTCCAATCCCTTTGACTATGTTTCTCCTTTGTCAGCAGAGTCCGTTTCCTTTTTATGTTACTTCATACGAATTGTAGGAGACGGACTGGAAAGCTGGAGTAAAATTTCTGTTTTCCTGACTGGACTATGACTGATAAAACTACCACCCATTAAGAAAAGGACAATTTAATGGCTGCTACACAGCTGCTCTTTGTCGCCTCTCAGATTGGTGAAAACAAAAAAGAATAAGATCCTGTGTTGGTCAGTGTATGAGAACATATGAACTTATACACTCTTGAATGTAGATTAATATAGCCATGATTTTTGCGGACAATTGGCAATACATGTTTTCAATGTGTATGTGTTTTGACCAATATATTTTAATTCATGGCAAAAAAAAATCATGTTATATTATTAGCTGGTCATGTTATTAGCTGAACCCAACGCTTATTTTCTAGAATGTGAATATTATTGTTGGTTATCACCTCATATTTGTTGGCAACACCCATCATGTAAACATGTTTCATCCTATATGGATGCATATGGATATATGCAGATTTACTGAGAATACTCAATTCCTCGTTATCCAGAGACGAGTAAACTACAATGAGGATAGAAAAAGGCAATGCACACTGGGAAAAAATATCACCTAGAAATGGACAAAAAGTACCTAGCAGTTGGAAGGCATCTACTGTTTGGTGCTACATGGGAACCTACCCCATCCTGGGACTGCCGCTCCCTGGTCAACCGGAAATACCACGGTCAGGCAGTTGGGTTTTTCAACCCACGGCCCCTCTGGAGAACAAGGCGGCGGCCCATAGTTCGGGTGCAGGAGCCTGTGTGCCCGAGACCCCATTCCAGGGAGACCGCGGAGCTGGTTGTGGAAGGGCAGGAAGAGAGCAGGTGCAGGCACTGGACAGTGCGCGGCCTCGTCAGCATGTTCCCAGGGCAGCCGTCGCCGCTCACTTCCAGGCCTCCGCCACACGTGTGACTCAACTTGTTTCTGCTGCTTTTGCTACCACCAGCCGATGAACTCTGCAGACCTTTCATCCCGATTCCCCAGGAGAGGTTCTGATGGGCTGGCTGGAGTCGGGTCGGGCTGGGCCCCCTCTCTGGACCAGCCCCTCCGAGACCACGGCCAGCCTGCGAGTCGGTGCCAACCCCTGACCTCGGGCAGCAGAGTCATGGGGGGTAAGGCAAGATCGTCTGTGATTACGGCAGGTGCGCGGGAGATGACATCCAGCACTTAAGGGGAGGATTTTACTTAACATTTCCAACGGTACAGGCTGGTCCCTGAGCTGATCTCTGTGGGAGAGAAAGATGGGAGAAAGACTTGATTCTTGGCATCGAGAAACAGCGAAGGAGGCCGCTCACATTTATGAATGGTCGGGAGAGGGGAAGAACGCAGCATTCCGCGGGTGCGTGATGTTGGCCACCCCTGAGCACGCAGGTCAGTGACGACTTGGTAAGTGACAGCTGTTACTAGGGAGACGGCAGATGAAGCCCTGGCCTGGAGTGTGCTTGTGTCCACCCCATCCTGCTGGACCAGGAGCGGTCGGGGAGCCGGCACAACCAGTCTGCGGGGCTGCAGCTGCTTTTGCACACGGGAGAGAGCAGGACAGGGTCAGAGACCACAGGGGTGCCACGATCATTCCAGAAAGCTCCTAACTCTTGCCTCAGGGCTGCCCTGAGGCAGGGGGAGGGGCACCTGGACAGGGCTGATGGGAGATGCTCACCTGGGACTTGAGGAAGCTTCGAGCACATACGGTTCCACAGTCCCCACACCCTACCCCTGGCTCGTCAGCACGATGGCGGGCAGCCTCCTCTCGTGCGCACGGCTCCAGTGTCTGTCTTGGGAGTTTGTGTATTCAGAGAAATTTCTGCCAGGTTTGTTGGGCCACCTTCAACTTCCTCAAAGCCACCAACCACAGCAGCTGGCTGGAGGTTCCTCCTGAACAGCAAGTGACAGTGTCTCCCTGGGTGTCCCCTGCCCCTACAGATCCAGCGCATGGTTCCCCACTGGCCGAAGGCTCACATGGGGGCTCCGAGCCACCGCTCCGCAGGCAGGGCGAGCTCTGGGCTTCAGACGCCTGCTTCCCAGCTCACGGTGAGCTGAGTTGAATGAGTAATAAGGAATAGCTTATGGAGCACGGCAGACACTGCTTGTAAAGTCCATTTGGGTCTTACATTCAAATTGGCCAATTATTAATGCTTTCACCACAAAAACTCAAGATCACCACGTAAGCATGACTTTTGAAAAATCACCTCTGAAATCTATTTCGCCAGGTTCTCAGCCTTTAGGAAGCACAGAAGCCCGCACTGTGGTCTCCCGCCCTGACGGAACTGGGGGGATGGGGTGGGGGGAGGGGAGGGGGGTCAGCAGCCACCCAAAGTGACTGCCCCCCCCCCCGTAGGCAGTTTTTCAAGGCCGTGAATATGAATTGTATCCCTATGACTAAATCTGGCCTAATTTCTAACTTGTGAGGCACGATTATTTGTTCTTTAAATGAGGGCAGGCAGTCTTTCCGGTTGTTGCCAGGGGTTCAGAGGAAGTCTCCCAGGCTAGTTCAGGAAGGGGGCTGGGGCTGGTGATCCCCGTGCTTGTCTTCTGGGAGCAGGTGTCCATTCCTTCCTCGTGGCCGCTCCTTCCCACGTGTCCCGCCTCACTACTCCACCTTATTCCTAAATCCTTGCCTAGCTAAATTCTTCCTAAGTCTGTCTCAGAGGAATGAAGATGCCTGGAGAAAGGGTATTCCCATGGGCCCTCAAAGACAACCCAGTCCACAGAAAAGCTGACGGGGAGGAGTGGTAAGGAAACCTGGTTACCAAAATACGATTTTTAAATCGTCCAGAATGGGCTCCTTGGAAAAATGCATTGGTCTGGAAAAGACTGCAGACACTACCCGAGACCCTTGGGGTTTGTACCTCCTTCTCCCACCCCTGGGAAACCCCAAAGCGGAGAGACACACTGAACACACAGCTTACAGTCCCTTGTATTTGAGTCACAATCTATAATTCCTTCCTCCCTCTGTCATCCAAGATGGAAGTTATTTACTTACGGCTCTTTTCTTATCTCTTTTAGTTCACTGGAGCGGACTTCCCAACCTCTCAGCCTGGAGCAGGAGGTCTCCCTGGCCAGGTAAAGGCCTGAAAAGAGGGAGGAGTGTCGGTCAGTGTGCCTCCCTAAGGAAAAAGACTTGCACAGAGGTCCGGAGAAGCCAGATACACAAAACCAGCTGCGTGCCTCACTTTCTTCTTCAAGATACTGAACATGCCAGGCTTGGAGGGAGATGCCCCCCAAAAGGTGGCCTCTGTCTGAGGACAGCTCTGCACAGGGCTGGGGAAAGTAATCAGACTAGCACCACCGCGGGGCTGACGCGACCTTGTGTGGATTCTATCAGGTACTGTGCTAAGTGCTTCCCACGCAGCGGCTCCTTTCAGTGGGCAGAACACATGACAGGAGCCCTCATTGTCCTCTCACTCCGACCAACAACTGAGGCTTCAAGAAGGTGCCTGACTTATACAAGGTGCCCCACTGCTAACTGGTCAAGCCACGGTTGGAAACCAGAAGTCTGTCTTCCAATCCAGCCTCCTAACTACTCTGTGGGCTTCCCTGGCAATCGGTTGAGTGGATAAACCACGGCCTTTGGCTTCCTTGCCTTGATCTCAATTTGGCATCAAGGCAAACGCCCCCCCCCGCAAAGTTACTCGGCACCAACCCCAGGAGCCCGTCCTGCCGCAAGCCCCTTCCTGCTCTAAGCACAGTCTCCATTCTCCCAGAGCCCTACAGTCAATCCCACAGTGTCGTCTAGGCCTAAAGAGAAGTGAGCTGCAGACTCCTTTGTTCCCTGGGTAAATTCCATTTCCTTTTCTATTGTCTAAGGATTCTTAGTGATGTAACATTATACCCAGCATATTCTGTTTTTAAAAAGAAACTTCCATGGAGGCTGGCAAATTACCACTCGTAGCTCCGTGAGCGATAAAGTCACAGGAGATGAGGGGAAGCAGTGCACCTGGTGTCAATAATTACAGGCTTGGACGGGGAGGAAAGAAGGGATGAGGGCGGCCCAGATACAGCTGGGTGTGGAGACGGGCTTGGAAGGTTTGGGGAGTGCTGGCTGAGAAGCAGGCAGCCCGGGAGGGTATAGCCCAGCCCAGCCCCACCATGTCCCTCCACCTTTTCTTTACCTTGCGTTTCTTTTTTGATCTGTGTTTTTTCCTCATCTCAGATCTTTGTCCCTCTTCCCACGCCAGCTCCAGAGGGCCTGTGAAAACCAAAATACAAGCTCTTGAGGCATCTCATGTCAAACAGTCTGTGTTTTCCTTCTTCCTTTCGGTTCTCTAATCTGTATTCTGTGTGAGAACGTGCCAGGAACACCCGAGGAATTTAATCCAGGGACAACACTGGAGGGACTAGAAAACAGACGTCACAATGTTCACTAGCCCTCAACTGGATTTCTTCAGTGACTCCTTTTCCTTGTGCCCTAGAAAATAATCTAATCTCTTAGACCTGAACTGTGGCTACTTAAACTGTAACATAAATTAATAAATATCAAATGTAAGTAAAAAAAAAAATCTGTCCTTCACTTGCATAGCCATTCTTCAAGCACTCGGTAGCCACAAGTGGTTAGTGGCTGCCATATTGGACAGTGCAATATAGAAATTTCCACTACTGTAGAAAGTTCTGAGGGACAGTCCTGTCTCAGACACCAGTATTATTGCCCTAATGCTGATGACACTTCACTGGGGCAGAACTTCTGACGGAGGAGCTAAAAGATATTGCTAATAGTGAGAGTGGGCTGCCTGGAAGGCACTTTTTGGGAACCACTCAGCACTTTTTGGAAACAACTTAGACAATCATCCCATTTTCTATTTCTTTCTGTCCAAGGAGTAATCTGAGTTCTGAGAGTGAATTAGGGGCTCCAAGAATTATTCTGGCATTAAAGGTGACACATCCAAAACATGTAACATCCTCTGTCCTTGATAGCATTTGGATATTGGTTCAGTCTCCAAGGACTAATTGCTTTAGTCCTGCTGGGGTCTCCAACATGTATGGTCCAGCTCATTTGTTGATGGCATTCCCACGTCATAACTGAGAGACTTCATCCAGGCTAGCAGCCCTCTCAGTCACCTTCACCTCCAGCCCTTTTTAGGGGATATAGGAAACTTCTGAAAACTCCTATAGACCATTCGGTATTGACGCTGACCCCTGGCCCTTCACGGGGTCACCTGCAGGCAAAAGTTTCTCTGCTCTCTGCTTCCAAGTCAATCTGTGGTTTTTATTTCCTACTCCCTCTTTTGGACTTCAGCTCAGGATGGTGGGTTCTGTGCCCAGTCCACAGGACCCAGAAATCTCTAAGCTCTTGTACCCATCCTTAAATTTCTCCCTTCCTCCTGCAGGTCAAACCCGTATCTCTTTTGTGGGGGAGAAAACACCAGCTCTTCTTGTATTCTTCCTCCTTCCTATGGTTTATGCAGAGGTCAGCAAACTTTCTGAAAAGGGCCAGATAGTAATGATTTTAGGCTTTGCATTCCATATAGTCTCTGTTTCGATCACTCAACTCTGTTCTAGTGCAAAAGTAGCTAAAGACAATTCATAAAGAAATGGGTGTGACTGTTTCAATAAAACTTTATTTATAAAAGCTTTATCCCGGTAGGCCATAGCTTGTTGATCCCTGGTTTATGGAATAAAGTCTAGACTCTAGGTATTCTTATCGTTGGCCCTTAGCTTGGAAATAAGATTTTAGAATTAAAAAGACAAAAATCATTCAAGTGCCTGCTCTTACATTTGAAAGTCTGATATCTGGTATTAACTTTTTAAAACTCTACTTTTGAATTCAAACAGCAAGAATTTTCTTCTTTTCTGCTAGGATATTAGTTCGATCCATATAGAAAATCCCCATGGATGTTTGAATGATAAGAGAAGGGATATGGGCCAAGGATCAGAAAATAGTTAAAATCATAATATTTTTCAGCTCCATTACAAAATGGACTGGAGTTCTTATCTGCGGTTGTAATGATTATTTTATAGAACTTGACTCACGTCCCATAAATGCCCCTCCCTTTCCATTTCTAAACCTTTAGGTTCAACATTGTAATGTCATGTGAACAACAGTTGGAAGACCTGCTCTTTCCTTAAGCGCGGGCACTCATTAGCTGATGGAGCTGAAATGCATTCCTTTTCCCATTCTTTTTTTTCTTTTCTCCCCAAATATGTTTATTTTAATTTTTCAGTGTTACAAGATTGATTGTTCATGGACCACACCCAGTGCTCCATGCAATACGTGCCCTTCTCAATACCCACCACCAGGCTCGCCCACTCCCCACCCCTCCCCTCCAAAACCCTCAGTTTGTTGCTCAGAGTCCATAGTCTCCCCTGGTTCATCAGCCCCTCCATTCATCCTTCCCTTCCTTTTCACAATGCCCTCCATGATTTTCTTTATACTCCACACGTAAGTGAGACCATAAGATAATTGACTCCGCTTGACTTATTTCACTCCACATAATCTCTTCTAGTCTTGTCCATGTTGATTTAAAAGTTGGATATTCATCCTTTCTGATGGAGGCATGATATTCCATTGTATAGATGTACCACATCTTCCTTATCCACTCGTCTGTTGAAGGGCATTTTGGTTCTTTCCACAGTTTGGCAATTGTGGCCATTGCTGCTATGAACATTGGGGTACATGTGGCCCTTCTTTGCACTGCATCTGCTTCTTTGGGGTAAATACCGAGTAGTGCAATTGCAGGGTCATAGGGTAGCTGTATATTTAATTTCCTGAGGAATCTCCATACTGTTTTCCAAAGTGGCTACACC